>CAAKHC010005286.1:25017-39267 GCA_901007825.1 Macroramphosus scolopax | reverse complement strand
GGAGACATCCACCGGGGAAGCGCTATTACTCTCTCTCCCTCACTCTCTTGATGTCTCTGTCTCACACGGAGGCACGTCCGAGCGCAGCCAGTCGCATTATGAGAGGAGCTGGTGGCCATCAGCCGACATGATTATTATTAAAATCACTATCATCATGTGTCTCCGATGAAAGACAGAGTAATGAATGTGTCTAAGGAAACAGGTGACATTGCTGGACCGGAGTCATCCTTAATGATATTTTGTGCTTTTAATAGCAAGTTAACTGTCTGATGATGTCTCGAACCAGGTTTGTAAAGTGGGACATGGGGCCTCCACAGGGGGGGTCCAGCTCCAGGGGGGCCCCAGTGAATGTCAGGGGAATTCATTCATTATCAAAAGGACATCACGTAGGAAAGTACATGTGCAGGTTAAAGAGGCAGTTCAGAGATACATGAGTCTTGGGGCATTTTTGCTGTTTCACTTTCCCAGAGTCATAAACTAATAAATGCCCCAGGACACACCTTCTAATGTTTTTGTTTCGTTTTGTTTGTAGCAACGTTATGCAAAAAAGTTACAGATGGATTTTAAGGAAAGTCCCACCAACAACATGTCCTGGCCCAACTTACATTTGCAGATACAAGATATCGTTTTAATGAAGGTCACCTGCTTGAAATGGTTCTTGTCGTCAGGTCATCACATTAAAATCACTTTAATTATCATGTGAAATGATGATTACTCATTGCTTTAACGTGATCTTCACTCTAAAGAATGCAGCAGTCTGTCTCTTCCTGTTTCTAGCACCAACACACAGAGGCTTGCTCGTCTCATCCACAGTGATTTCTAATTTATAAACTAGTAGCCGGTGTGAGGTCCTCCCGCCTCCACCTGTCGATTTGTGATGTTGTCGCTGTTGTTCTGGCTGCTGTTCCTCTAATTGCCGTTGCTTCCTCGCCTGCAGCCTCCCCACTGAACTCACACAACACGGACTCACACTTTTCAGCAACATGACAAGTACTAGAGATCCCACTCAAGCTGCTGGCTCCTGTAGTGCTGCGCCCCCACCCACTCCTCCCCGCCATCTCTTCCGCTTCCTCCGCTCTCTCTCTCACTCTCCCTTTGAAGCCTGCAGGATGATGATGACACCCTCCGTAATCGGTGGATGCTGAGCTTTCTGACATGACACACAATCGAGAAATCCTTTCGAACGGATCCTGGTTTCATTGTAGCGTTCAGCGCGTCCTCTGACAAGTGGAAAGGCCTTTCACAGAAGAATAGGGGGAGCCGGCGAGGCGGGGCCTTGATTGACAGCCCTGTTTAGAGAGAAGAGCAGGCTCATGTGTCCTTCTGATCTTTGTTCACCAGTCGTGCACATTCGTTCTGCTGACCGACTGGATCGAGGATCTGCTAATCTTTGGCGATGGGGATAAGATCAGTCCTCTTTTTGCTGCTGTTTGTTAAGAAGCTTCCGAGGCAGCTCGTGGGGATGTGGGCCAAAGTGCATGTTCACTCCATTACAGTACTTAGGTACAGGTTGAGCTACTTCTAAAATGGTATTTCCAATTCACGCCAAGTAATACTTCCACTCCACGACATTAATGTCCCGGCTGCAATGTCGTCTTTGCAGGATACATACAAAAAGCAATGAACTTATATAACAGTACTTAGTGGAAAGAAGACCAGCTATTATCAGAGAATAAGAAGCATCGTGACTTCATTAGCTCAGAGTTAACTCTTTATATATATGTATGGAGACACGATGGCATCTGCAGAACTGGTACCTTTCTAAACCAGCCGGTAGAACATGTTCTGCCCAGTTTCTCGTACATCTACGCTTGTCGCTGAAAGCAATTGCTCAGCAACACCGGGGGCCTGTTGATCCTGCAGAAACCGGCCGTGGCCGTTATGCCGAGCACCACGACGGACATCCCCAGAAGGATAATGAATGTTGCTGTTGATGCTGAATAACAAGCCTGTGAAATGTTGCAGAACCCAAGGTTTCGGGGAAATGTAGGACATGTGAATCCGCCTGCAAGCGACTGCAGTTTTCCCTGAGGGAGGGGTCGGGTGAGGGGTCGGGTGAGGGGTTCCACATCAAACTCAACCGCTAGGTATTACTGGATCTCACACTCTGCCCGGTTGAAGCGTTTCCCATTAAACTACCCAGCTCTATTTAAGATACTGCACACATGGTGCTTTAATAGCAATAATCTAATCTGTAATGTCCCGCTGACAGGAAATGTCCTTTTGTTTTTTAACTTTTAATTAAGTAAATGATACGAACACTTCTTCCACCACTGGCTTCCGGAATGAAAAAGAGCTGAGTGCCAAATACCAAGAGGAGACACATGTAGGATGGGACTCACCCAGCAGGTTTTGCCGTCCATGTTCTCCCTTTTCTTGCTCAGCCACAATTTTTGCACACTGATTCATTTGCCGGTAGTTAGAACAAAGTGTGCCCATAGTTGTCTGAAATGTGAATGGAGTATCAATGAGGCCGGATTCCAATGCCAGCGTACCCCTCCACTCCCTGATACCTCCTCTGAGCCTTTCACTTACGTAACATGCCTCTATTTTAAACTTCAATCAGTGTGAATCAGCAGACATGTTTTACACCTGACTTATTTTTTTGTTGACGGTCAAACAGTTTCCCGGTTTCAGTATTGGTAATATGGAATATTTTTGTTGACGGGCACACAGTGGCAAACATGTTTCCCAGACTCCTGTTGACCACAGATCAGATTTCCTACTGAGTATCCCGTGTACTGTGTGTAGCACTGATGGTGGACTATTTCTGATGCAAGGCATGTGTGGGAGTCCCCTTGTTTACCAGCAGCTCTGGATAGGAGAGCTAAAGCAGAATCAGCTGTCTGCCATCACCGCTGGAGGCCAGCTGGTACAGCAGTTTAATATAAAGCGTATTCCTAAAAGCTTGTTGCCATAGTAACCTGCTTAAGTTATACCGGGGGAAATCAGTAAACATTTCTGTTTCTTTACGTCCTGTTGTAGATACCTTGTACTTTTTACGACATTTTAATTTCCCATTTTATCTGTTAAAGCAACAGGATGTAACTTTTACTTTTGCAGTGGCAGCTGGTGAATACAGGAAGGTCCTGCTGTAGGAGCGGGGAGCATTCCAACAGTGTTGGGCTTGTTACTTAAAAGGTCTAATTGGTATCTCATTACTAATGCTCTTCTCGTAAGTAAGAGTATCACAGCGATGTGTTAGTCACTCATTAACAAGCTGACTAACTACACTGGGAGGGAAACACTTCTTTTAAGTAGAAGAGACTTTGACACAAGATCAGGAGGAAGGAAAAGAAAGATGTTTTCGGATGAGGTGAAGCCATGTGGCAGCATGGCAGCATACTGTGTTCTGCCTTAGTCACTGTGGATGTGTGTTGCCAAGCGAGAGCATAAACAGTTGTGGGTTTGTACCGGATCAACCAAAGTTAGGCAGTGCAAGAACAGGCAACTAAAGTTCAAGTGTTAACAGCTCCACCTGGACAAGTTGTTGCGTCAGTATTAACAATGTCACAGTAACATCAGGCATCACTGCATTTGTTTTGCAGAGCTCACACTTATAGTGTCGGCAGAACTTTCTCCTGTAGTGTTATTTGTTACCATGAATGTACATAATAAATAATGTAATTCTTCTACGACAAAGGATGACAGAGCTCAACCCACTTGTTGCTTCTGTTCTCTACGTGATTTGCGATTGAACAGTGGCGTCCTTATTGGTCCGACACCCACTTGTCCCGCCTCCGAGGACCAGCCTGGCCACCTGATTGGCTGTACCGGGAGCCCGAGCAGTGGGCTGATGGCTTGGCTAATGAATATGCATAGCTGGAGCGCCCGGACAGGCCTGCATGTCTGCTCTCTGTCTCATCGGAACAGAATGTGGGCTGTGGTGATGTAATGTCAGACAATCTTTTACCGGAAGACGAATTACCCAGCGAGAGGCACATTTCACGGTAAGTTAAGTTGGGGATGAGACCGAGCAGCTGCTGTGCGTAATTACGCGCGTTAGAGTGTCCGGTATTAAATATAGCAAGTGTTGTTATTATTGCAGGGACTGAAGTTGCTGTCAGTTTGTAGCCCCTCCCTGTCAGTAAATCCTCTGCCCCGCTGTGTGCTACTACAGGTCACTTGGGTCTGGTTACAGCAGTTGGAGAACTTGACAAACAGGTTGTGGGAGAGCCTCGGAGCTCGAAACCACCGGCATCTGTCCTCGGCTATATAAAGCGCATCCGCCCTGCTCCGCAAACCAGAGAAGGGCACTAACACACTCCAGGAGGGAGGAAACTCGAGATTACCAGCGGAGCTCGCCTGATTTACAAGACAGCCAATCCTCGCTGCAGCATTACAGACAAGCTTCTCTTAAGCCGATCATCCCAGAATTAAAGCACTCACCGAGGAGAATCGCGCCTCTGTAAGGAAAGAAAAGAAACGCCAAAATGACGATGCAACTGCTTGAAACACCCACCCAGAAAAACTCCCTCTTCAACGCCATGAACCGATTCATCGGGGCGGTCAACAACATGGACCAGACCGTCATGGTGCCCAGCTTACTGCGGGACGTCCCGCTGGATGAGGACAGAGAGATGAGCTGCCTGAAATCGGACATGGACGAGGACAGCATGTACAGCTACTACCAGCTGCTCAAGTCCATCCGCAGGGACATCGAGTGGGGTGTCAGGCGTGCTGCGGCCGACGAGATGCGCAAGGAGAGCATAAGGATCACCCGCATGAACTCGTCCACATCCGCCTCATCCACCGCATCATCCGAGGAGGACGAGGAGGAGGATGAAGACCTGCAGAAGCAGTTCCAGTTCCACCTCACCGGGCTCCAAGGTGTGCTGTCCAAGCTCACAATGCAGGCCAACTCTCTCACCAGACGCTACAAGCAGGAAATTGGAATCTGAGGGGGAACCAGAAACAAGGAGCACATCTTTTTTTTCTGAACTGGCTGAACTGAACTTTCAAATGGCCGTATTACTGCTGCTGTTACTACTGATGAAATTAACCGACAAAACGTGGATGGTAGAGGAAATGGCAGCTGTCTCTGTCAATAGGCCTACATGGTGTCGGACTCTGTTCTACTGACTGTTATGGGCTGATCCTGAAGGCATTTGTGTGCTTAACACCCGACTTCCTTGTTTTGCACTCCTACTGTTGTAGCTACACGTCATGCATTCAATTATACACCGGTGGAACATATTTATTTCTTATTTATTACCTCACACTGTATGTTTGAGAGCTAAATGTTATTTCGGAGGAGAAGGGTGTTGTATGAACTACAGGGCTCGTCCACTGAACCGCCCCTCTGAGGGAGAATACTGACAAAAGATTTCGCTTTCACTGTTTATTGCTGATGATGTCGGTGTGTTCAGATGGACGTGTCTGTGTACGACCATGCTGCTTCTAATCTGATCTGTCTGTGTCTTTAATTTGGGGTCACAGGAAGGAGGCAGATGCTACCTAATAGCTGCCAGTGATCTCCTTGTGTCCCACATGGTCGATGAACTGGAATCAAATGATAATTCTCTTGCGTAGAGAATAATGAGGGTTTCCACGAGATACATTGTTGTTATTGTCATTTGTTTGCTGTAACAAAAGGATCTTTTTGGAGATGTCCATCTGCCAGAAGAAGTCTTTTGTTCGCACCTTCTGCGATATTTTTGTACTGATATTTTTTTCTGAAATAAACTTTTGTATGAACTGATTCCGCTTGTGGTGTACCTTTTTCTTCTCAGTTAAAAGTAGGACAACACAGAAGGACCAAAACATGTTTAAATCATAGGTTTAGCCTCTGAACAACTGTGAAACTTAGTTTGCATTTCAGTTACCTTTCCCAATAGAAATGTAATTGTTGATTATGGTTTTGCACAACACCGGGGGGAGAGAGACAGAGGCCAAATTGTTATTTTAAACATCTGTATCGACACAGAATCTCACAATCGGTGCCTCCTTAAAAACATGATTTATTATTATTATCCATTAGATAATTGTCTGATAATCAGACTGGATTGTAATTGATGCACTGGAAGCCCATGTATGGCAAGAAAGGAAACATCTGGATAATAATCATAATCATATGTTATCACTGGTAAGGAGGCTTCAAAATTACCTGCTTTTTGTGGAATGTTGCTCATCGTTGAGCTTCAAGTGACAACACCTTGAACCACTTGATGTTTTGAAACTGGAGAACATGAGGAATTGGGAGTTTTTTTTAGTACTGTAACGTGCAAAACCGTCTTTTTCCATTCCTCTCCCCTTGACCGTAAATATTTCCCCTCACTGTTGCAGGACAAAACAGAACACGTCTGTGGATACACACTATCTAAAGTATACACTGGAATGAGAGATGTTTACCTTTTACTTCTACATTTATTTTGGAATTTAAACATATCCTAGGTTTTAGGAAGGACTTGACATATTCCTAATTGCCGTTTGATTCACTGGAAACTGGGTGCAGGTGCCGTTTCAGTGTCAAGGTTGCTCAATAAGTTGCAACACACCCACTTTCATTCTCTCTCTCTCTCTCTCTCTCTCTCTCTCTCTCTCTCTCTCTCTCTCATATACACTTGCACAATGCAACACAAAATGAGAAATGTAAATGCAGACACGTTTTGAGTGTTAATCTGATTCTTTTCAGACTATGAAAACATAGAAAGACATTTAAAAAGGTGAGCAAGAACACTTAACATTGTTTGCATTAATCTAACCTAAGGTGATACCTAAAATGACTATCTGGAGTACAACTGCAAAGTGTTTCCAACTTCTTTAGGCATTACACAACATTGATCATTTACTTTACAAGGTTGTATGAGGTGTTCTTAGAATCCAGAAGATAATCTTGCATAGAGAGCAATACTTCTCAAACCTTTTATGTAGACACACCTTGAAAATTCTTTCTTTTCAACCACACACTGTTTACATGCAAAGATGCCACTGACTGATTTCCTCATTTAGGACAGAGGTCTGTCGGAGATAACCCAGTCACTTATCTTAAGGTGAATCTCAAAAACACAGTAGTTTAACTGTCCCACATATGTGTTGTTTAAACCTCCGAACACTACTATGTTGTTCAACCAAAGGACATGAAGAACTTCCTTTGCGATATTGATAATGCCGTCTTTAAGCTGGAAGTGTTGGCAAGTCGTCCAAAAACAGAGTTATTCCGGATTTGGTCCCAACCAACTTTGACTCCCTGGAATAGTATTTAGTTATTTGGTGTAATAAGGAAAATGGAAAAAGACCCTGGCTGCATAACTTGAGTAAATGTATTTAGTTGCACTGCAACACTCATTGATAAGTTCATGTCCACTTATTACAAAGGAGAGTTTTAATTTACGGCGCTGTAAAAGTCAGACTGGCCGTGCACGACGCTTCACTCGCGACGTTTACGGACACTTTTTGTCCCTTCGCGCGCTCAGTAGAACCCGGAAGTAACGTTACAACGTAAGCCAGCAGCAAGAACCAAAACAAATTTATCTCAAGACCATCTTGGCCCAAAATGGAATTAACAACTCCAAAGTCAGACAGTAACGACTCACGTTGCGTATTTTTTAATACAGATTCAGAAGACTATCGATGCGTAAGTAGTTCACGTCACTGTAAGTTCACTTAGAGCTTTTCAGCTAATTAACGTCAGCTAGTTAGCAAACTAACATGAAGCTACACTATGAGTTTTCTTTGACTGTCTTGTTGGCTTCTGCAACAATTAAACTCAGACGTTTTTCTTCTTGACTGCTCGGTGGGTTAGTTAATGAATGGAGTTCACTCACACGGTTCCTGTAACTGTAGCAGTACAACTTAGCTGTCATCTAACATGCTAGCAGCTGAATATTAACCATATATCTTAATTAAATGAGCCTAGAATTAATTAAACTAGCTTCTTAGGCTATTGGAACATTAGTTGTGACTGACAGGGTAAATAAAACTAACTGAATTGTTGTAAAAACAACTTAATGTCCGCTAACTAAAGTGTATTCACACTTAACATTTGCATTTGTATGGAATAAACTACTTAATTCATCCCCAATTCGATAAATAACATATACCTGCATGTACATTGATCAATAACAATGATCCAATAATAGATCACTGAGAGGGGCCACTCTTTTGATGCTGATGTTTGGTTACCTTCATGTCAGTGAAATTCTACCTCCGCCAAGGAGCTTGTGTTTACCTTACCTTAAATTGTGGGGCACATCCATTCAACTTAGGAGTAAACATTTTTTGTTAACATTGACTTTGTGCGGAGGTATTGCTATTTTGACTTATTAAATGATCTGAATAAATTGTGTACCTCTGTACGTCACTATTGGAGATCCTTGGTCATTCATTAAGTTTTCAAATGTGAAGTGTCCAGATATTTTTCCAAGTCATGGTCAAATGTAAGATCTCCTCTTCCTCTGGACTCTCCATTTCTCTGTGAACAAGCCACCCTCGCAGTAGTCCCTCACACCTTTTCTTTTTACATATTAACTACCAACAGCATGCTCTGCTCCTAAAAGCAGCTGCCATATGACTATAATGTTTTGAATATTGTGTTGATGGCATTATACTGTCATTAGTTTTCCTGTTATTTTGTTAACGCCAAGAAGAGAACCTAATATAGTACAGTGCGATACGCCAACTGCAGCTATGGATGGAAAACTACCAACAACACCTCTCTTGCAAAGTTTCAAGCTCATAACTTGAACATCATAATCTTAACAAGTGTAACTCTGCTTTGACTTGCATTCCATTGCACGTTGGTCCACACCCTGAGGAAATGTAATTAGATTTAACTTTTCAGTAGTTTCCTTATCTGCGGAATGACCTAGTTTGAAAACACTTTACTGGGATTAATTACAACTTGCTGCTGAATCACCTCATAACAAAACATGTTTGTGTCACTTGTGTATCATTAAAAGAAACACCTTTCCCAAAGATACCATAATATGTGAAGCATTTTTAACACCACTGCAAGCGCCATCATTCAGATGTTATTCAAATAGCTAAATGTCTGTAGTGTCTCAGTTTCAAACCTTTTCAGGGGAAATTAAAAGCAATGCTTCGTCACAAAAATAACCTGAATAGACATGAAATCCACATTTAATACAGCCGTTTCCCAGCGTATTCATCAATCTCTGTTTCCGATATTGGACAGCAAATGCAGTCTGATTATATCAGACTGACACAAAGTTCACTATGTGTGAAAGGCACAACGTGGTTGATTGTGCGGGTATACCTCGCTCCGGCCCCTACATTTCGCCTGAAGCTTTTCATTCTCTTCATTCCTTCGCTGTTCTCCTGAACCTTGTTGTTTGTCTCTGGGTAGCTCTTAAATCAGTTTCAGGTTGGCTATGGCTCTGCCCAAAATATGCAGAGTGTCGGGCTCCAGCCCTGTTGAAATATCTGCCTTGCATTCCACAGTGTTGCATGTGCAGAGGTGACACTCGCGAGCGACATGCATGTCTTGCACATTTCCATTTTGATGCGTTTGCTGCTCGGATGGAATGGAATTCAATATTATTGCCCCTCCTTCAGTCGCACACATGATTGCGCTCACGTATACAAACACCCCGGCGATGCATGAGCAAGTAACAGCCTGCAATCTCAACCCAGTAATTTCTATGGTTATAATTATAATAATGACAGCACACTATTTGTAACGCACGTTTCAGCAAGCTGAAAACAAAAACATAACACACAGTGAGCAGTATGGATAATCAAACAGAAAACCCTAAATGCATTTTTTAAATATTTATAGATATGAGATTTATAGTAATCCATTGTTTCTGATTTACAGACGGCGATATTAACAGTGAAACGAGCCACGGGAACCTTCTCTCTAATGGGATGGTGAATATTTCTTCAAATGATCTCTTCCTGGAATGATTCTTCGTCTTGACATTTATTTTGTTTTTTATTGTAGTTTCAGCTGAATCTTTCATAGCTAAACATGATTTGCAGATGTTATTAGACTCTGTCTTTAATGGGATTGGATGTCTGAGTATAGCTTCTTCCAAAATCTGTTCTCAAGAGAAGTATTGAGATTTTTTTATTTATTTATTTTTTATTTTATTTTATTTTTTTCATATTAAATTGTAATTGATTTTTCTGTCACAGGACTGCAGGTTAACTACGACTGGTACAATCTGATGCAACACTTCTGAGTGCAATAACTTACATCATTATGAAAACGTCTTCTGACCACATCCTGTCAGACCAATTAAGGAGACATAGATAATATTCACACTGTTCATTATATACATAGTCATGCTAATAATAGTCCGAACGCACCGATGAGATGTGATCGTGTGCAACATCAGTTCTAATAATAATTTCAAAACACACAAGAGGAAGTCCACCTCTCACGTTAGGCGTCTGGAAAGCCGGTGTCTCAACATTTTTGCCATTGCAGTTTGTTCTTCAGTCCCTTTAAGTGCTCCTCATAATCTTTTTTATCTAAACACACATTGATTTCATCGTCACTCACAGGCGGTTATGAGAAATGCTACATAAATGTTATGATGTATTTATGCGCACCAAAGGCAGTGCTAGAGCAATAATTAGTCTGTCCTTCTGAAATTGCTGCTCCTGCAATCAGTATGAAACATCTCACTGTTGTTTTTCTCTCTCCACAGCCTTTTCATGCTGTTTGTGATCTGGCTGCTTCGCCGCTATCACTCGTTGGCTCAGGTAAATTGGCACTACAATGTACAACATGCGACTGTTTACTGGTTTTTTGTTTTTTTTTGCATCTCTGTTTTTGCTTCATTGCCACAGGAAATCCGTTCAATTAGCCATGGCACGCCTTGGCATAATGGAAGCCAGATAAAATGCGCAGATTGTTAATTGACTCCTGGTTCTGTGATAACGACTGCAGGCTTGTGCTTTTTGCTCTCTCCAAATGAACAGCTTCTACTTAAAAAATGAAAGGATGCTAAATTATATTAATTTTAATTATTTTTTTCTCCACCCAGGAATATCTCTTCTTTGACCTTTAAAAAAACAAAAAAAATGTTTCTGGCTTTGTTTGTGTGTGCAGCTTCTGGCAGCCATGTTTGTATTTGAAGCCAGTCCAGCAGGTGTGTCAGGTTTAGTAGCACTCCAAAGTTATCGTCCTAATCTGAAGTAAATGACAGCTTAGCTGGGGGGTTCTGGTGGATCCTATTACCTCTGAACCAGGTCGCACAGAGAGGCCTCACCTCCCTCTGCTCCTCTTCCTCCTCCTCCGCCCGCTCCTCTCACACGACGTAAACCCCCCTCTCTACCTCCATCCTCTTGGAAAGGTTATCCGTCAGTCAATAGTCTTTAGTGCACGTTTTTTTTCTGCCTCCTCCCCCTCCTCCTCCTCTTGTCTTCCCGCAGCCTTGCCAAGGTCACTGTTGGACACAAATTGATAAGAGAGTGTGTTTATTTGTGCGTTTCCTTTTCTTCCGCCGGACTCTTCACTGCTGCTGTTTTGTGGCCGTCAGGTTGAGACTGTTGATTAATTTCGTCAAAAGACAAAGTGAGCTGATGTTATAGACGCAGTTGAAGAGACTCTCCTCTGTGAGTTGTGGCGCCAATCTGCCAACCACACCAGTGCTGATTTGATCTATAATCCTCAAAGTGAATATTAACAAGGAGAGTATTGTTATAGAGTCTCTTCATGTCTCTGTCTCATTTTCAAATACAAATGCTTTATTGGCGTTTCACAAACCGTGTTGCCAAATTCCACAATCTGTCCAAATGTTTGGACAAACCACATTAACAATAATAGGAACATTAACGCAGCATTAAGAGCACTGACCTCATGCTGTCTTCTTTTGGTTGCCATGATTTTTTTTTGTTGCTCTCTATCTCTGACAATAGAGAGACACTTTTCAGGGTTTCTTAGCATTGCTCAAACATTTATGTTTGGAACGCAGTCTTTTCGTGAGACTCGTCCGAGCTCGTGTGTGAGAAGGGGGCAGTTATTCCTCTTTGTTTTTCACCTTACAGAAGATGATTCTGTGCCTGACCGTGGCTGCCTTCTTCGACAGCGTCGCATATGTGATGGTGAGTTTCTCTTGTCATTTTCTCCAAACAAACACATAATTGCTTTGTTTGGTTGTTTTAGCCGCTCTTCCTTCCCTCTCCAGGGCGAGTCTCATCCAGTGGGATCTCTGTGTGACTTCCAGGCCTGGTGGCTAACGTACTTTGGTAAGACAGTTCTTCATTGCTCCCTTGTATACTTTTAATGAACGAGACGTGTTAAGCCAGCAGTTTCATTTACGCCTGTTTATCTGCCTGCGTCCTCAAAATAAAGGTGCAGCTCTGCACTTGACACTTGGATTTACACCAGCTGTCACTATTGGCAGTGATGTATTACCTAAACATCTCTCACCAGTATTCACACCCCGGTACAGAGAATACCGCACCCATGGTGATGGTGTAACATTGTGCTGGGACGCTATTGGCCGGTTGCAGCCAGCCCATCTACCGCCTCCAAACCAGCCACCTCAGTGTTGCCTCACCCTTTGAATTTGGAAATCCACCTCTTTCATGAGGGGATGATTCTCCCTCCAATCACAGTATCAGACTCCAGCTTTCCACCTGGGTTATTCGGGGCCATCTATTGTGGTGGTCTGGTCCTTTGTCCTTCTTTTATCCTGCGCTATTTTAACGGGGCTCCGCCCTCTCAGGTCACACAAGAAACACTCGACATGAAAACACTGCAGTCATGGATACTGTTGCCTTCCTTTCATTTCATTTACACTTTTAACTAGCAGAAGGTTTCAAGTGGGCTCAAAGGCTGGGGCGATACCCCCGTTCCACAAAACAAACATCAGTTTTCATGAAAAAAAACCTGGAAAAGTCACGGGAATTCCAAAATAGCAATTTTCCAGGCCTGGAGCAGTTTTGGAAACAAAAAAATAAAGATAAAGTTTGCTCAAGGAATTCATGTGTATTAGAGTATGTGAGATACAGGTAAGATCGATTTATTTACCTAACTGATTATTTTCTATTAAATCACGCCGCTCGTCGTTAATGAAGGTAGTGTGGTGAATACTGACTCGTTGCACGGCAACAACCTATTACGTTTTATTTATATTTGATTTGGCTGACATTCGGGTTCTCCGAGGGCATTTACTCCTTTTTCCTGTGTACACAGATGTTTCTGAGAATGTTTGGTCATGCAGATATGCCTCACAGGCTCGGAAAAGTCATGTAAATTTCTTAGTAAAAATGTGTATTAACCTTGAAACATTTCCCCGAAGCTCTCTCAGCTTGCTTGCACTCCCCTCCCCCCCCCTCCTTCCCTCACAGCTGATCATCATCTTATGAATCATAATGAATTAAATGTTAAAAAAATAAAATGATCCATTCATAAAACAGCTAGCTAACGGTTCAGGATTACTTTGTGATTTTGATGGATGAGACTGGATGGATGTTTTTTGCAATTAAAGCCACGTTAGCGTCGATCAGCATTTGGATTCTTAGTTAAAGCTCGGTGTTAATGAGACCATTCCACGGAACTTTTTTATCGGTCTCACATGCAGGATCGCGCACACACACACACACGCGCGCGCAGGCGGCTGCGAGGTGATTGACAGCGAGTTAGCGCCGCAGGGGTGGTGTGTGTGTCAGCTGGGTTTATCATGAGGATCCTCTCGCTCGGGGGACAAACGGCTGTACATAAAGACCGGCTGCACAGGCACTTTGTTCTGTTGTGAAGCCCCCCCAGTATAGCGGGAGCCGCGCAGCACAGCTCTGCTTTTAAGTCGTCCGATAAAATTTAATGCAACCTTTTTTTGGACCGGAGGAGGATTGGTAGAAGGGAAAAGGGTCCGCACAGGTGGCGGAGCTGAGCTGCCTGTTGTCAAGTAAAGCACCGACTCGGCTGCTGTCTGCTTATGTAAGATACATTTCGGTCCAGATGACAGTGATTTATTGTGATAATGACATAGACAGCCAGCCTCCTTCTTTCTTAGTCACTGCACGCAATTCCCAACGGCTCCCTGAGTGTAAGGAGAGAGCGTGTGTGTGCGCTGTGTGTGTGTGTGTGCGTGTGCGTGTCTGTGTGTGTGTGCGTGTGCATGTGTGTGTGTCGGGGGGGTTGTTGTGTGAAACTGAGTAAGCTGAGTATGTGGCTCAAGGAATCCATCATTTAGACGACTGTCCTGTCAACACACACACACGTACACGCACACGCACACACAAAGGAAGAAGGCCAGAAACCAAGGTAGACGGAAGTGAGCTCCTTCTCTCGTCTCCGTAAGATACGTCGGTCCCCCCCCCCCCCCCCCCCCC
>CAAKHC010005286.1:11291-24997 GCA_901007825.1 Macroramphosus scolopax | reverse complement strand
CCCCCCCCAAAAATCCCCCCCCCCCCCCCCCCCCCGCTTTCCATTTGCTTCTTTTTTTTCCCCCCGTGTCTTTACGCTCGCTCTCGTCCACTCTGATCGAACCCCGCCGCCGTCCCTGCACTCCTCTGTTATCTCCCCTCTGCTTTTCCACGGTTCATCATTATCTCTCTCTGAGCTCCCCCCTCTCATCCATCACCATAAGCCACAGGTTTCCCTCATATTACGGCAGAATAGGCATTCATTTATCAAAAGGTGGAACACAGACACACTCTCACTCTTGTGTACGTGTGTGTTGGGACACGCACCGGCGTTGTGGAGCTACGTTGTAATTTGACCTTGTTGTTTTTCTGTTTGTGTGCCTCTGCAGACTGGAGCGCCCTGGCCTGGGTTTGCCTCATCACGCTGAACCTGTATTTTAACCTGGTCAGAGAAGTGAGCACAAACAAATATGAAATGTGAGTAGGAAACCTTTTGTCCCTTGGTGTGCCCAGACAGATCATTTTCTGTCAGTATATCTGCCTCCGTGTCTTGCTTTGAATGCGTATCTGTCTCTCGTTTCGCTGCGGCCACTTCCCCGTCAGTGTGTGTGCGTGTGTTCGGTCTGCCAGAGCATGTGTTTCCCCGCAGAGCATTGACAGCCCGCTCCCTCCCCCTCCTTCTCCTCCTCTTTTTCTGTTCCAGCCAGCCGACGCTCTAATTGAAAAGGGAGCGAGTGTCAGCCGTTAAGTGTGAGTTTGTGTGTATGTGTGTGCGCACACCCCTCTTCACGCTTTGTGGCTCTGTGTTTCTGTCGCTCAAACTCCCATGAGCACTCTCCTCAGCGTGAGTGTGAATGTGCGCTGTGTGTGCGTGCGCGCGCGCGTGTGTGAGATTTTTGAGCAAATGCACGCACACTGTGGGCAGAAAAACAAGGGCTTTAACGCGTTAGCTCCGTTCGCGAAGTCAATGCGATTGTTCAAGGTTGTATTCCGTAGATGTGCTTAGGTGTGCAAACCCATCCCACCCGTCTTTGTGTGAGGGGTTCGGCCCACCCCCCTGATGGGGAGTTTCCCTGCATTGATTAGCAATAAGCCAGACGATATAATGGTGATATAACTCAGAAGGAGACGGCTTTATGAGCACGGGGACGGGGCCTGCTTGGGGGCCGAAATCGTCTCGCTTTCAGAGCCTTATCATCTGCACACCTCTTATGGGTCCATGGGGACTAAGGTGGGGGGAGGAGGTGTTTTTGTTTTATGCATGTGGCCGGTCTCATGTGATCTGACGGGAAGACAAGCGCATAGGGGGATAAAGTGAGACGAGAAACGTCAGGGGGCTGTTGTGTATTGACTGCACTCAGATATGTGTTTAGGCGGGCGGGTATGTGGCTTTGCATGCATGCACAATTACCCCTAAGCCCCCTAACCTCACCTCCCGCCCTCTCGCTCGCACGCACAGCGCGGCTCAGTGTGATGGTTTATGAATGAACAAATCGCCAGAGGAGAGGGAGAGCGAGAGCGGAGGCTGGATGATCTCAGACTGATTGAAGTGGATGCAAGAGAGGATAGGAAGTGTGTTCGTGCACGTGCGCATGTATGATTACGTGTGTCTGAGGGATGGATTCAGGCTCGCTGAGTCTGTTTTGAAGCGGAGAGATATCAGTGAAGCTGAAGACAGCGTAGGGAAAGAAGTGGTGTGTGTGTGTGTGTGTGAGAGGGGGGGGGTTGAGGGTGAAGAAATGACGTAAAGTCTCAAGAGAGATTTCTATATCGGCTCGCATGTGTGTGTCTGCACATGTGTGGGTGTGCGTGCAGGTGTGTGAAATGCGGAGCGCACAGCGGTCCTGCTGTGCCTCATTAAGCCCATGTTGCGCGGTGCTCTGGACCTCGTCATCTCCCTCTCGAAGCACTGCGAGCGTGCGGTGTGTGCGCTGCAAGCCCGTGTGTGTGTCTGCCTGCTGCTGTGTGTCTGGAGGCTGCGAGCTCTCGACATCGATTTCCTGACAAGCCTGCCCTCCACCAATCGTCACGCCAGGGAACGGCAGCACTGATTTCACCATTTCTATCTCTCCTCCCACTGACACTCTCTCCGTCTCTCCTTTCCTTTCCTCTTCTCCTTTTCTCGCTCAGTTGCTCGAATGCTTTGTCTTTTTTAGCTCTTCCACTCGTCCCTTTTGCTTCCCTTTTGCCCCCTTTTTTCCGTTCCTCCTTCCCCCCCCTCGTGTGTGTGATCTAATCAAACCATGTTTCTCCGGATCTATACGTTTCCTATGCTTCCCTCTCGCACCCACCCCTCTGTTCTATTTAAACCACCAGCCATCTCTCTTTCTCCATCGCCTCCCACACATTCACACTGCTGTCCATCAGACGAGTGGCAGAGGCAGGGAAGACAGTGCGCCGGAGTGAAAGACAAAGTATGTGTGTGTGTGTGTGTGTGTGTGCGTGTGAGCGGCACACAACTCAAAGGGGATCGAGTGTGTGTCAGCCGTGTCGCCTTTGCTCGATTGACCACACTCGGAAGAAGTCAGGGCAGGACTTCCACTCTATTGACTGGGCGATGCTGTTCGCTCTATAAAGTATCGACGCCGAAGACACTGGAGCGCACAGTCTTCATCTGTTTGACGCACACACACAAACACACACGCGGTACACACTGACTGACGTTTTCAGCAGTGGGCTTTTCGAGATGTCAGTCAAGCATTTTTTTTAGTGTTCAATGATGCGTCTTGAGCATCCTAAGATTACTCTAAGGATCAGCATGGTTCAGATTAACGCAAAAGAGTTCGTCAACAGATTTCCCCCTCAGTCCGTTTATTCGTCACCGATGACTCAATGTCCTCTTTGTGGTTTTGATGCTTCTCAAAATCAACCTCTGCACAGCAGCGGGGGTAATTATGGTTTGTATTACCTCACGTAATGGCAGCCTGGCTGTAAAGGTACTTTCTGCATGTGAAAAATGACCCCGATGTGAGCGCCAGTAAAGGGATGAACTGAGGAAGAAAAGAATTGATTTGCCCTCAGAGAGGTTTTTTTTTTTTCCTCCGGAGCAAAGCTCCCCGGTCTCGGTTGCTCACAATGAAATAAAACGTCTCCTTTTTATCAGGTTGTACCATCTGACGGCGTGGGGGGTGCCTCTGGTCATGGCCTCTCTGCCGCTGCTGAAGGGATACTACGGTCCCGCGGGAGCCTGGTGGTGAGTACAGCCGCAGCAGCATTGCTTTGTGTCACACATCAGTTTATGTGATTAAAACCTGCTCAGACGCTCCACATCTTCTGGTAAATAGGAAAAGGCTTTTTTTTTTGTTTTGTTTGGAGGGTATTTAAAGGGTTGAGGAAAAGGGGAAGAGGCCAAGGAGAGTCAGAGGTGGAAGGAAAATTGGGACAGAGCCTTAATCTCTGGGCTCGGCTCTCTCTTTCCACTCTTGGCTTATTAATAGCTACAGCTGCACAGCTTTTCCCCTCCGCAGTCGCACAAGTCTCTCTTCCGCTCACGCTCTCCTTTTCCTTTGTAACCCCCTCATCGCTCTCTCTCTCTCTCTCTCTCTCCCTCTCTTCCTCCAGCTGGATCACAGACGATCACGTAGCCTGGAGATTTGGGATGTAAGTAGACCCTTTCGGCGCCGCCATCAAAGCTTCGCCCAATGGGGGAGATGGTGAGGTGGGAGGGGGGGAGAGGGGGGGCTGTCACTGCGGGGAAATGTGAAGGGTTGCATATCAGGGGAGCCTGCGGGTTTTTTCTTTTCCCTCTTGGTGTGAGGTCAAGATGTGTGTGTGTGTGTGTGTGTGTGAGTGTATGTGTGTGTGTGTGTGTGTGGAAGTGCCTGTGTCTGCCTTGTCAGATTTAGAAGAGTTACTACTTTGTGCATTTAAGTGTTTAGGACGGCTATGAAGGATTATTCCTGTCTACTGCTTCCTGCAACTGGCCCTAAGTCTGCACGGGCTCTGCCAATCCCCCAGCGCAGACAGTCAAACACACACACACACACAAAGGCGCACACACACACATGCACATGACAACGCTTTGCTACGAGCCAAGGTAATTGCGTTGCAGCTCGCAGCATCAGCAGGGAATCAATCTTTCTAAACAAATAAGCCCGCACACACACCGACAGGCTCACGCAGACAAGCACTCGCGTGCACACGCGGAACAACACATAGCTATCAGCTGTGCTAAACGAGCCTGTGTCTCTTTTATCAGTGCTCTTCTGCTCCGCGGCTCTCTCTAGTTTTCCACGCTGTCGTGGCCCAGGGGGACGAGCAGCTCAGAGGATCAGGGAATCATCATTAGCTCTAATTACATCAAACCAGATGAGAGATTAGAGGCCAAGGCAGCACCCGTCAAGGAAAAAAACACATTCACTTCAACACACGCACCCTGCTGACAGCTTGTGGGGAGAGAGGCAGGAGGGCAGAGGTTGCTGCATTAAAGGTGAAAATTTGGAAGGTTGGGAGCGGAGGCAAAGAGCGTAGAGCGAGAGAGACCCGGCATTACTCAGCAGGAGAAGGAAGGAGAGGCGGCATAGCCGGATGGATAAGAGAAATGGATTGCCCTCGTCTCTGCCCACACTGCGTGGTGTGTCTTCATCAGCGTTCAGTGAAGCGCGCAGACAGGACAGAGGAGGCTCGGGGAAGGAGGAGGGGTGTGTGGAAGGGGTTGAAAGAGGAGGGGGAATGAAAAGCAGAGGCCAGGGCTCTGTGGCGGAGGTGCAGAATTTCAAGGGTTGAGTCAGCAATTCCGAGCACTCGAGTTCCGCTGAGTCACCACTCTTAAGAGATCCCCATCGGTGTGTATTATTGACCCCTGGTCAAGCACAGCGGTGAAAGGCGGAGAAAATTCTGTTCAGAGATATAAGATCGTGATTGCTAGTAGACGCCAAGATTAGGGGACCCTGTTCCACGAGGACTCTCAAAACACAAATACACCGGAGGACAAACGTATATCGATCGTCTATCGCCCCACTCCTCCGTGCGACGATTGCCCTCGCCCGCGTTTGAATCAATCTGTCATCAACTGCCTGCTGCCGAGGAGGACGGCGGAACGAGCAAAGCTTGGCGACATCTCATTCAAGTAAAAGATAAAGAGGAAGCGAAAGACGTTTATGTTCTAAGTTGATTTCCTGAAAGGGAAATAACACGATGTCGACATTGCACGTCTAGCTAAGCTAACACGCTACTAAAATGTTAACTATTGTAAACATCATACGTGCTTGAACATCAGTGTGTTAGAAATATCAGTCGAGGTGAAGATAGAGTGTCGCTCCGATCGCAGCTCTGCCGAAGTAGCTTTTAGCTTTTATCCGAAGGCTCCACCTTCACCCGACACACCCGTCTCCTCCGGGTCACTCGGCCTCTCAGTTCGTCCTGGCCCCTGTGAAAGTGGTTGAACAGGTAGTCGGTGATCTCTCACAATGCTGTTGGTCAAAGTTGACTGCAGCGGTTGAGCACTAACCAGCACAGACGGGTCTCCACTGCACTCTCATCTTCTACTGAGCACTTCAATTAAGGCTCCTTTCATCCGAGCACCATCCTTCACTTCAGAGCAGCACTGGAGGCACGGCTGAGGCGGAGAGATTCAATCTGTGCGTGCCTATGATGATCTTTCTCCAGGTTTCAAGCCCTCCGCCATTTGCTCGCTGTAGTCCTCTCCTCTGACTCAATACCTCCTCTGTGGTTATTCGTCTTTCCAGATATTCATCCCCGGTTGATGTATTCCTGCCATTCCTTTCATTCTCACTATGATCTTATCCCCCTCCCTGCATTTTAATCACCTTTTGATTCTTTCTAATTTCAGCTCTTTCTGCTCCCGACCCACAATCCTCCGTCATCCATCGCACCTTCCCTCCTCACCTTTATTCCTCTCGTCTGTATCAACCTCTGCCCACTCAGAATCTTATTTCTCTCTTCCATTCTCTCAGTCGAGCTCGCTGGTTCTCTCCCTGCCGTCTCTCTCCTGCTCCCGCTCTAACTCCGGGTAGTGCTCAGCTGTAGAGCAGGACTCTAATGGCAGATCATTATCATGCTAATTAGAGCACTTTGTAGCTGCCGCCCGTCATTCTCTCCTCCTCGCAGCCCCCCACGCTATCGTTAAAAATGCCACCCCCCTCCTATTCCCCTCTCCACCATCCGCCCACCCCGTCTCTCCATCATTAACAGGACGTGCGCTGGCGTAATTGGACGCTGTTTATTCCGGAGAGCGGGTTATTAAATCACACCGAGGTGACGCTCGCGCATGTCTCCCCTGAAATGCTTTCATCATTGTCCCGTGCCGGTGTTGAACCGGCGTGGACACGCACATACACAAGCACACGTTCAAAGAGGTTCTTCTTTGTGTTTCCCAAAAGACACGAAGGAACGCGACGCGTTAAGGTGGCAGGGCGCTCTTCCTGTTTCCTGCTGGGAAGTTGATGCATACCGTCCCGGTTTCCGCTGCCAATAAAGTTTAATTTGATAAACAGCGTCTTTCCACTGGAAGACTTGGCAGACAAGTGGACGGAGGTAATTAAGACCGGTGGCGTTATGTTTGCCTTCCGAGACGTTGCTTAAAGTTACAGGATTAGCACATATGCCAACAACCTTCACGCGCAGTGATGGACATTTATTCCCGAAGCTTCTGCCAATAGAACCGTGTTTGTTCCTGTGCTTCTAGGTTACAAACACATGCAGACTCTCTCTCTCTAAATGTCAGTTAAAATGCCTTTTCATATTCTAAATGGGTTTAACTTTGACATTTTGGTTCCTTCCTGTTTTTCGTCTGGATCAAGATCAGGCCGATAATCACTCTCGGTGTAATTCCTTTGCAATCCAACATGTTTATCACGTAGGTGCACTTGGCCGTCGCCTCCCTCCCTCTGCCAGGTGCTCAGGAGGAAGCAGGGCTTTGCGCAGCACGGTCGCGATTGCTCAGAGTTACTGAGGCTGAACAGAGAAGCAGCGGCCAGGAACCTGTCGATCAAAGCGAGACGGAGGCCTGTTTCGTGATTACAGGGAGAGGCTGAAACACCTCGGAGCTTACATCACCTCCCGGGAGGTTGCGTAACACACGGCTGCCATTCCAACAAAGCCATCACCCGTCTCGCTCGCTCGTCTCGCTCTCTTTCATCCGCTCAGAAATACCTGACATGTTATTCTCCACCGCGCCTCCCTTGATTGTCCACCCCTCCGTCCCATAGGAATGACACGCATTTCCGGTGATGTGACTTTCCCGGCTTTGTCTTTCGTTCTCTCTCTACCTTTCCCGCTGAAAGTGTGCCACAAGGACCGGAGGTGCTGAGTCAGGCTGATTCGGCACTGCGCTGTCTGAAACTACACATCCGATTAATGTCATGCTAGCTTTAGTAGAACGCTATCCGGTGTTTGCCAGGTTTTCCAAAATAAAAAAAAGAGGTTTTCACCCCGGGATCATTTAGGAATAATGAACTGTTTCCTGTCAGAGGTGAAGAGTGAGAGAATGTAAAGGACTTTTAATCAGAACAATCACTGTCTCCGGTCTGCATCTAAAGCAGTCACCTCCTCAGGGACATGACTCTCCTCTCACTGTTAGAGTATCTTCAGATCCTGTGTCTTCCTCATAAAGAAATATAACGTTTATAACCGTTTCTTCCTTCCTGCTCATGTCTTCACGTCACAGATGGTACGCGCCTCTGTTCAGTCTCATCTTCCTGATGATCTGCTGCTACGCCAGGATCATCTGCGTGGCCACTGACAGGGTAAGTGCTCGACGTGCCGGCTGAAAGCTGCTGACGCAGAACACGACCCCGGTAATTTAACCGAATGCAAATGCACTGTGACCTTTTTCGAGAACTGTGTGTCAGGGAAAGCCGACGTCTCTGAAAGCTCTAATAGTAAGTATGTTCTTTAATTTCAGTGCCTGGTAGGAATCAGCATTCAAACAGGACAGAACATTGGAACAAAATCCACCAAAGGAATCTTGTGTAATATTAAAATAAGGAACCTGTGTAGGGTAAGACAAGATAGAAGCTTCTAGAAATGTCCTAGATTGAAATGTCAGTAACCAGCAAAGATTCTCAAAGATGCATTAGTGCATAAATACATAGAAGCTTTTGATGCTGGCGCTCGAGAATCTCTACTACAATTTTATAGATACTTTCAACAATGAGTCAATTGCAAATGAACACATGAGAGACATTTAAATAAGATTAACACCTGACAAAAAGAATCTGAAACAGTCAAATAGAACAGGAAATGAAAAATTAGGCTGTAATACAATGTGACGGATAATAATTGAGAAAATTGTTGGATAGAAAACCGGTTTAAGGCCTCGCTTTGGAAGAACGGGGCAGACCTGAACACATAGAGACGTCGCTGTAGTCTGACAGACAAGACGTACGTCCATGTCTGAACTGCTATGCGAGGTCAAAGCCATGAGTAACGACCTCGTCGTTCACCTTTTTGTCTCCTCGTCCAAAAACGTGTGGCCGACCTGCCCGAGGCTTTAAAACCTGACTTCGTTTCCTCGACTGCTGGGTGGTTGTTGCTCCATTTTTTTTGGAATCCTCAGCAATAAACCTCTTTCACAGCATTTTTTTCCAACCGCGGTGTAATGCATGACGGTGGCTTCGGTGGACTCTTCAACAGGAACTGAGCCGATTGTTCAAGCTGTCAGTTCCACCTGCGCTTTTTCCTGCTGCGACAGAACGTTTGCCGACTCCGTTTATCTGTGTGTCGTATGTTTGATGGTTCTTCTTTCATGCAGCCGCGAGAAGCCGAAGTGTGTCTGTGGGCTCTGAGACCCCATCATGCATAATGTCCATCATCCTATGAGGAGTTCTGGTGCTTCTTGGACTACAAAACAGGCTGTAAGATGACGTGACCACATGCAGACTTTACACTACTCTTCAACATTTAATAAGACCGTGAACTGATTAACAGCTCCTCTCCCTGCTGGCTTTGTGTGATTTTCCATTGTCAGGGTGCAGTCGAAGCCCAGAGGCTGCATTCCATGAAGTTCACATAGCTGCCATTCCCCTGATGTGACAGCACCGCACACAACGACAGCGCCAACCGGTAGAAAGGCAGACTTGTGTTGACGATACGTTTCTAAAGCGTTTTCTCAAATACAGGAAGAGAGCGAAGCCACATCCCCGTGACCTGGCATCCTGAATGTAATGCATTCCTGCTGGGGGGACAGTGAGACAGATTTAGCAGATAGCCGGGCTGCAGAGAGACAGACAGCAGGTAGCTGTGGGGCTGGAAAAGGGACTACAGCCCTCTTTATCATGAATGTGATAAAGAGAATAAATGGTTTGCAACCTGCATCTCATAACTCATTCTGCTCACAGCACTCCGCTGTCTCTCCCTCATACCTCCTGTCTTTCTCTGTATCTCTGTTCTCCCCCTCTCGTCCTCTCTCTCTCTCTCTCTCTCTCTCTCCCCCCCCCCCCCTTCACTCTGCCGTTTTTGCTTTCTCTATCATATTTATGAAGAGCTCAAGCCTTATCTCTTTTCAGCTGCAGGCTGTCTCACTTGAAAGAATTTCAAAAGCTTTGAAAGCAGGGTAGGTGGCGACGCAGCGGAGAAACGGATAAAGACGAGGAGGCTGAAAAAAAAAAGGGGGGAGAGAGCGAGGAGAGCAGGAATGTCGACGGCTGGACGGAGAAGTTGGTCTGAGAGGCAGATTGCGGGAGATAATTACTGTCGGGCTCGTTAGTATATCGAGTCCAACTCGTTAGCACTGGGATTATTTGGAGAAGCATTCTGACTGTGTGAGCTTGTGCTCGTAGACAGATTGAGTTATCTAATATAACATGGTAGGCTTCCGTCTGTCTGAAGGTTCCTCACACATGCCCGGACATAAAGACCCATGGGACCGGATTTCCCCTTGCTCAGATACTCACCTCCACTGCGCACACAGGCCATGCGAGACATGTCCGATGTTCCCCTCAGGAAGCTTCACATGACACCTCTTACTAACGTACAGCGAGCGAGCGAGCAACCTCCGGGGAACGGAGTGTGCCTGTATATACCTCGAGTGATGTCACAGAGCGAGGAGATGAGAATATCTTTGTCGTGCAGCTTTTTTAGTCTCAGTGATTTATTCATAGCTGACTCGAGTGTTAATCACTTCCTCCAATTAGTGAACGATTCAATTTTTGTGATTCGTACCTTCGAAACCTTTTTGACGACGTTCTCGTGTGTCATGGATCAACATGTGCCGCTCCTCAAACTCCTAAATGAATCTTCCCTCCATTTCGACTGCTGACGGGATGGGAAGTAGATGTGAAGGGTGTCAACGTCGATACTGACGACGAAGATATTGTAGGTGGATCAAGTGTGAGGAGCAACACATCACTGCTCACCGGCTCGCAGCGCCTCCAGTTAGGACTCTGAGTTTTTGTCCTTAAAGCTTTAACACATCATAAAACATCATTATTTAAATGTTCGTATTATCTAAAGGTGTAGGAAGGTGCTGTCGCACATGCACGACTTCCACCTGGGGTGGACTCACATCGAAGCACCAATCCTGACGCACTGGGAAACGAGTGTGATTCATTTTTACTGAATCTTTGTTCCTCCTCTTTCCCTCTGCAATCACTATCGAACTACATCAGAAAGGCAAGAAAAATCCCTTTAGAAGTAAAAGAAAACTTTCCTTCATCATTTGTTGTGCTTTTTTTTTTTTTTTTTTATAAATGTTCTCCTAAAATGACTCAAGAAAATCTTTCTGTCGTCTTTTTTTTATCGTGCAATTAAGCTGCACCGAAAGTTCCTTCTTCCCGGGCAGCACCGGGTGTCCCTGCTGCTGAGTCATTATCTGACCAGAGTGTTCCGAGTGTGGTGAAGTGTTTTGTTTTATGGATGCGGTTTGTACACGGCCACTCCGTCCTTCAACGCTTAATATGCGGAATTGTTAGCTTCCCGGTGGCACGGCTTAAGAAAGATTGCGGCAAAAAGTCGGGGCCACACATCGGAGACTAATGATATTGTCACTTATTATCAGTGTTTGCTGATTTTGATGGATAGCGGTGCTCAGCTGAGCAGCAAAGGGCTGCACAAACACACAGCGGTCACACATGGATTTACAATGACAATCACATCAGCGGCCAGAAACCATGGCAACATTGAGTTAATAAATAGCAGAACAGAAGAGACGGGCCGATCGTTCATGCTGCCTCTGTCTCTGTGTGTGTGTGTGTGTGTGTGTGTGTGTGTGTGTGTCTCACAGTGGGCCTCTGGAGATTTGTCTCTGATGTCTTGTGTTACATAAAACTTCTGACTTCCCACAGCCCCCCCACCCACCCCAAATCTCACCATCGCACATCCAAAGTCGTGTGCATATGTGTGTGTGCGCATATTCGCGTGTCTGTTGACATTTCCCTGCATTCCCCTGAGAGGAGACGGAAAGAGGAGCGAAAAGTATTCCCACATTCTCTCCGGAGATCTCCAGTCTAGCGTGATTGCTCCACTTTTTGCTCTTTCTTCAACACGTCTTCAGAAAAATCTTCATGTCCTCTTTCTACCCCTGTTACCTTTTTTGTCGTTTTGCTCGCGTGTGCGCTGAAGCTGATCAGTTACCCACTTTTTTTGGGCAGATGCAGGGAGCTGGTGAAGTGCTCCCCTCTATCTCTGCACTCCGGTGTTGCATCGGTGTGAAATTTTCCATTGTGATATTTGTTCCAGCTCATCAGTGCAGACACAGACCTCTTGACACGAGGCCACACCTCCCTTAAAAAAAAAAAAAAAAAAAGCTAATGATTGAAATGAATTTTTTTTGGTGCAAATTGAGTGCTGAGACCTTTTCTGTCCATTTTGTGTCTTTTCTGCACAGATGCAGTCGTGGTTGGGAACCTTCAACCCCGAGAGGGAGAGACGGAAGGTAATGAATGGCCTGTCTGACCGTCGCATTTCTTGACACACACACACACACACACACACACTTGCACGCGGAGACACATCCGCTCGCACACACAGAGCGTGAGGATCAGAGCGTGTGTAGGATTATCTCTTGCAGTCATGCTGGGCAGGTTTCAAAAACAGCGGGGAGTGATTTGACCTCTTGACTCTCCTCCTGTGTGTGCGCTTGTGCATGCATATAAATGCAGGTGTGCACGTGGATGTGTGTGCGTGGATGGAAGCCGCGGTGCTTCTCCGTGACCTTACTGAATTAACGGGGGACTGAAGAGGGAAATGAAAATTACATTAATTCCGAAAGAAGAGACAGATGGTGTGAGGAGGAAATGAAGACGTGAACGATGAAAGGGAAACTTTTTCAGGCGATAAAAGTTCCTGCTCTTATTTGTGAATGTGTCGGTGTTTGCTTAAAGGAGCATTCCGTAAATTTTACACATTAAAGTTTCTAGTCAGGAATAGTTGGGTTATCACAGTTGGAAGTAGTCTTCTGTGTGTGTGTGTGTGTGGGGGGGGGTGCTCTAAAACTGAATTATAACCCTGATGATGTCATCAGACGTATGTTAACAATTAGGCAGGCGGTCGAATGCAGAGATGGTTGCATTATTGGAATTGTAGGTTCTTGACAAGTGATATTTGAAGACTGTTAATATATATATAAAAAAAAAACAATACATTGCATTGCAAGAAAGGTGGAGACGTTGCAGCGTCTGCAGCCTTCAGCTGTCCTGCTGGCTGCGGACGCTGCTGCATCTTTTATCTGCCCACACTAATAAAATGTAAAGCATAACATCAACCTAAACCAAAGCCTCCTCCCCTATAATTGTCAGTGCACCTGAAGAGTTACGTCGTATAACAGCAATGCTGTCCTGCGTTTAATTACCTCACTCCCCCCCTCCTCCCCCTTCCTCCCTGTCTGGCTGCTCCTCCGCCCAGCAGGGTTAGGTGCGGAGGGCAGATTAGGGTTAAGGTTATGTAGATGCTGCCCCTAAGTGGCAGATGTAATTACTGCACACTGAACTGGCGTAACCCTCACGAGTGATGTGTGTGTGTGTTTGTGTGTGTGTGCATGAATATGTGGCAGCAACACACACCGCTATGTGTAGCACAGAGTGTAAATAAGTCAGCAGTGGTTTTTATATTCGTAGTTCACTTTCCCAGTAGCTCTTCTCAGTTCCATCTGTTTTTCTTTCTGCCTTTTACTTTGCATCCCGCCACACACACGCACGCACGCACACGCACACACACACACACACACACACACACACACACACACCCATGCACCCATGCACACACACACACACACCCCGACACACACACACACACACTCACTCACTCTCTTTTTCTCACTCTCGGCCTCTGTCTCTCTCACTCTTGTACTCATACCCAGCATGAATAAAGCAGCAAGCCAGGTTCATGGACATGAATATTTATGAGAATTTATGCACGCGCTGCGGTGCTTTAAAACAACAACAACAGCCTCCCTGATTGTGCTTGCCAAGCCGGCAAGCTTTGTTTCGTGTGTGTGCGTGTGTGCGTCTGTGTGTGTGTCTGCCTGTGCTTGTGTGTGTGTGCCTGTGCTTGTGTGTGTGTGCCTGTGCGTGTGTGTGTGTGCCTGTGCGTGCGTCTGTGTGTGTGTGTGTGTGTGTGTGTGTGTGTGTGTGTGTGTGTGTGTGTGTGTGTGTGTGTGTGTGTGTGTGTGTGTGTGTGTGTGTGTGTGTGTGTGTGTGTGTGTGTGTGTCAGTCAGCAGGTGTAAACTAGAGAAACCGAATCCTGCTGGGTGTCTGAAGACCGCTGGCTCGCCACCTCTTCCTCCTTCCGTGCCTCACATGTTCCCTGTTACTGTGCCGCACACGCGCACA
>CAAKHC010005285.1:17353-35607 GCA_901007825.1 Macroramphosus scolopax | reverse complement strand
AGCGATGCTGGGCTCACGGAGGCGGAGTCTTAAACTTCCCACTCAGCTCTCAGTGATCAGGCGGAAGATGACGAACACACTGACGACGAAGTCTACAGACACAGATGACCTCAACGTGAGGTGAGCCCTCACTGATATACACAAACCCAAAGTTTCAGGCGGTGACTGGCTTGACTTGAGACAACAACAACGACCTGCTCTCACCTCTGCTGATAAGGACAGTGGAGTGTCCCTTTAAGGTGTTTACATTAGTGATCCCTGTTTAAATGGCACAGCAGCTGCCACGTTGGCATTTACAGGAGGACAGGACACGCTGACAGACTCCAAATGAAAAGACACTTTGAGATAAACGGTGAAACAAATGTAAAATGTCCGGAATGGTCGCAGCAGTAAACTGGTCCCCGTGTGCGTGAACAGCTGTAGCACCACACAGCCTTGAACATGAATACAATATATACAGCTGCTTCCTCTGACCCGACCCGACAACACACTGGATCCCTCAGTCAGGCCCCCGAGCACATCACGCCAGCTTCACCTGCACCAGTCACACCCGGCGTTCAGGTGGAGCTTCAGGGAGAAGCAGGTCACACTAGAGGCTGTTCCGGGGAGTTGAGTTGGGTCTCCATCATGGTTTCGTCTGGGTAAGGGTCCGGGTGGAGGAAGGGGCTGGTGAGGCTGGTCATTGGGAGGATGGTGGGCGTTGAAGGTTTGGCGGCGTCAGGTCCGGAGGCGTCGTCGGTACCGCTCAGGTGGCAGGCGTCTCGGCCTGCAGGCTGGACATGCGAATCTGCGAGCTGCTCTTGCTGAGGATGGACAGCTGCGTTCCCCCGTTCACCCCACTGCTCGCCAGCGAAGGATGCCGGTGCTTCAGGTCCACAGCAAAGTACCTGTTCACCGTCCAGCTGCGCCATTTCCTCTTGATCTCCGATTGCACCTTGAGGGATATACTTCACAAGGTCATTATTAATGGACCTCTCTGGAAAGACACACTCACCATCCTTCAGTGTCACTCTACGGCTGCCTGCCCGGTACTGAAGGTTCACTGTCTGCAGGTGAGACTGACTTTCACAGACAAATATCTTAAAGCATCTTTCACCTGGATTCTTCACACAAGCTGTGAGAGGATGCTGAAGAAAATGCTTCTGTTACTAGAAAGTGGTGTGAAAATATATCGTAAAATCTATTCATTAAAAAAACAAATTACTTTGCACTACAAATGTATTTATATTAGAAAATAGAAAATCCACAAATATGAACAGATTTCTGTGAATGAAAATGAAAATACTGAAGATTACGACATGTAGAATCTAAACAATGACTGGAAGTCCAGGTGTTTTTATTACTGTATGTGTTCCTACCTGTGTGGTGTTTTAAAGGAGGCTTACCTC
Source organism: Macroramphosus scolopax (assembly GCA_901007825.1). Classification (NCBI taxonomy): domain Eukaryota; kingdom Metazoa; phylum Chordata; class Actinopteri; order Syngnathiformes; family Centriscidae; genus Macroramphosus; species Macroramphosus scolopax. The sequence goes on along the minus strand of CAAKHC010005285.1, from coordinate 34,219 downwards.
TCCGTTCAGGAAGCAGTAGAGGACGGCCACCACAAACCCCTGGAAGGACACAGAGGACAAACATCTGCTGTGAAAATAGTTGTTGTCTAATGAAACAAAAAGCAGCAACTTATGAACATTTTCTATCTGACCGTCACATGTTCGGGTCGAGTACTTGAGTCACTGAATCACTTGAATCGGTCACCTGAAAGGATCCGAGGCCGAGCTCAAACACCAGACGCTCTCGCTTGCTGACGTTCTCGGGGGAGAAGGCAAACACAGTGTAGTGGATCCCGAACAGAGGAATCAGGAGCAGCGTGGAGCGAGCCAACCTCCTGCCACACACCAAGAGGAGGGGAGAAGAGGCTGAGAGCCGCTGCAACCAAATGTTCTTTAACAAACCACTGTGGCTGCCACATATTAGTCAGCCATCGGGGGTTTCCATAGCGACCGGGGGCACCGAGCTGCGCCTCTGCAAACGCACTGCTCGCTGCACAACAAGTTGCTCTTCAGAGATGTGAAAGATTTGATCTACTGCTCTAGTTCATGATGTTACAATTTCATGTCAAAAACAAAAATATGCACAGTGGAAACCGTTGCTATGACTACATAGACGGAGAGTACAGCAGGAGTTTGCAGTAATATACTTCGACAACTATGTCATTGTTCATGTGTCAACATTTTAAGTCCAACAGCAGATGCAGTGGTGATGAGCAGAGAAACAACAGAAAGGTCACTCACAGGTAAATACTGGACTCATTTCCTCCGATATCTGGGGACTGTAACTTCTGGACGAGGATGATGATGATGCCAATGAAGAGCACAAAGTTGATCTGTAGAAAGACACAGAAACAGCACAGGTTAACAGCAGCACAATAAAAGAAGAAGGCAACTTTGTCCTCACTCTTGTCAGAGACAGACGCACCATGATTGAAGCCAACACGGGTCCCTTGATCACCCACCAGATGGCAGCGTTGTCATTCATGTCCCAACAGCTGATGGAGCAGAGGACAGAATCAGCACATGAACATGACAGCCGTCAGTCAACCAGGGATGCAGCTCATCACCTACCCGATGTCATCGAAGTGCAGCCGCAGCACCGCCCAGATGGTCACACACACAGTGGGAGTTCCTGTTGTACGTAAAACAGGATTAATTTAGACCTCAGTCCAATCAAGCAGCTCCATCCAGACTTTGTAAGATGCGCTCTGACGTCTCACCCCAGCCGATGATGATATACCAGTAGAAGTATCTCTTTTCAGGGAAGAAGGTCTCCACCAGCAAGGTAAAGAGGTAAAGACCCTCGATGAAAAGCCAGAAGTAGTTAGAGAGGACGCAGTAGTGAAAGAACACCATGACCGCTCGACACTCCAGCTTCACGGAGACAGAAACACATGTAAGATGATGAGAGCAAGTATTCGGGAGCTGCACTGACAGCGTTTGTGGGTGGTGTTCCTCACAGTATGGATGAAGCAGTGCTCGCTGTCCTCCTTGGCGTACAGTACACCGTCTTTGATGAACACCGAGATAGCCCTCAAGATGAAGGACACAAACAGGTTCATGTGGATGAAGTTCCTCGTGCAGTGCAGCTTCCTGTGCAGAGATGATGTAGTTGCATGTGATAATCACAGTGTTAGTTGCAACAAATAAGTAGTGTTTGCAGTATTATAGCAGCAGTAGATGATAATAACTGCAGTATAGTGTAGTAGTTGGGTAGCAGGTGTAATAGTAAAAGGATGGTGAGCGACATTATAGTGGCAGCAGTAGAAGTGATTGTAGGTGTAGTAGAAATAACAGTAACAGCAGTACTACTGAAGCAGTTTAACAACTAGAGCAGTATTCTGTTTGTAAGGATGAAGGTAGAAAGGAACCCCGTTTACCGTCATGTAAACGGAACGTCGTAATGTCCGGCGTCACTTGACGACCCTCGAGAATTTACGGCACCCGGCGCGGCATTACGGACGCAGCTACCGGTGTTATGTCGGAATCTGTTCCCCCGTTGAACGGAGGATAGACTGAGTCCCTCGGACCCGAGATTTGACAGACACGCGAGATCAAACGTCACTTTAGATGTAAACAAACATGGCGGGCGGGTTCCGACAACCGTCGTAACCTGCACGTTCGCGCCGAACAAACAAACAAAAACTCGATGTGGTTGCGGCTGAGAAGATGAAATCCGTACGGTTTATACTTGGTGCAGCGCAAGCCGAGGGTGTGTGGGAAATAAAGTTGCATTTCCTCTCGTACCTACCTACCTACCTACCTACCTACCTACCTACCTACCTACCTACCTACCTACCTACGGGGGTGTGCTAGCTACTGCTACTAGCTAATGCTATATCCTGTTTGGAACGTGGCTCGGTTAGCTCGCTCTCATTGGCTGTTTCTGCTCAGTGTCACTTCGCTGCCGTCATTTCAATACAAAAATTTACCTTTCGAAATCGGGTCGCCTCCGTTCCGGATATTGTCTGCAAACATGTCACACTACGTGATCAATTCATTGTAGATAATAGGTCCCGAAGAGCCTCGAAATGGGACGCCCCCCCCTGATTATCCTCTACTATACTCCTGCTTTTGCTTTCTTTGTGTGCTGGTTTACTAAAACCTCATGAAAGTTGAACACATGATACCTCCACTGATAACACCAACATGAATAAAGATCCGTTTATATCTGCAGATACATTTGTGATTGGATCAGAAATTAAAGAAAGTTGAGTCCGATATTGAATATATTGATTCTGACATCAATCACTCGTCCGGTGTTTTGAACAACAAGGCGCTTCACAACACACATCCCTTCACGATCTACGAAGGCGTCAGGAGCAGTCAGGGGGTCAGTGTCCCTCTCACCTGAACCTGCACAGGATGACCATGGCCGTGGTGAGCGAGACCAGAGACGTGCTGTAGCCGACAGTGTACAGAGCCTTCACGGACACGTAGTACATGTCCTGAAGGGGGACCAAAAGAAAACTGGTGAGCAGCGTGTTCCGGTCACGATGTAAAAAGATAGTTTAGACAAACCAACACAGACCGGATGACTGCTGTTTCCTTCTTCATACAGACAAGCATCGACGTAGTGAGGGAAGGTCTCCGACCAGCCGAACTCGGTACAGTTCCGACTCACCGTCCCCACCTCTGTGGACACATGACACTTTATCATCAGATGAAGATGAAGACATACTTCTGGGAGGGATTATCTCAGTCGCCTTCAATATTTAGGACATCACAACCTGATACAGTGTGAAGGAATACACAATACACACATCCTCATCGAGTGGACTCTCTTAAAGGGACCCTGATGTCCACAGATGTTGAGCTTGATGCTGCAGTCAGAACACTTAAACACGTAATAACACAAGTATAAGTATTGTCATTATATTCACTTTATTTCTGTTCAAAACATGAGAATGAGCAAGAAACTGAATGTTTTAAATAACAAGAAAATAACATTTCTAATTATATTTACATATCTGACTTATTATGTTTGACTGCTCATACTTCTGAAGTATTGGACAAAAGTGCCATCAATATTCCTCATTTTGCCGACGGCCCCCTGGAGGACTCCCAGTGACCCCTGAGGGTCCCTCGAAGATGACGGACAGTTGCCCCATCAGTCAGTTATGTTATCTGTCATCATGTCTGCAGCTCAAACTGGCCCTCACAAAGGCAGGGAGAAGCATTCGAATGTGTGTTTCTTTAATTGTATTAATCAGATCATCATCATTTCAACAAAGTCATCAGCGTCTCACCGTAGTCTTCTTCACTTATGAACTGCGAGAAGAGTTCGGGACAGTTGACCTCGACCACCTCGCCGATCCTCGCCGGCTGCCAGCACGTCAGGTTGTCCCACAGCCTCGGACACGCTGAGGACACATGGGAGGGGACAACGTCATAATCACAGATCCTTGAAACGTTAGTTCTCATGCCAGAAGTCATTTAAATTCTCTTAATATCATTTCAGAAAAAAATCTTTAATGAGGTTAAATCGAATTTATTTACATGTACATATTCTAATATTATTTGGGTTGTTTTTCCGGTAGATTTGCACATGTCAACTTCCCAGTTCAAAGACGTTTAAGGAAGTGCTAGTGCGTCTTAGTGGAGCTTTTTGGCCACTGAGCAGCTTCCATAGCAACGAATTGGAGCTCCGCCTCCAATGCAGAACCGGGTTCTCTTCATACATCAATGATGCAGGGTACCAGAACTCTGAGCAGAGAATTTAAGATGATAAACAGACGGGGAGTGTTGGTAGTGATTTCCTGAGTCAGGAGTGGAACGAGGATGTTCTATCCCCTCCTCTCCTGAACACGAGGGAGGACTGGCACAAAGCCTCCGTCAGCTTGAACCTACCGTCAATCATCTCCTCAGCAGCCCGAGAGGCGCCTGTCAATCACTGTCTGACTGATCAACTTTCATTTTAAGGATCATCATCATGATGAGATGCTGCTGACAGAAGCGTTTGACCCTTCCTGTATCAGCTTTGCTGTCTGTGCTTAAACAAACTGTGAAGGGAAGTGATCCGTCAAGAACGATCTCCTGCTCGCAGACTAAATCTTCCTCCTAATCTCTGTGTTTTTCTTATTTTGTTTTAATTCGCTCGTGATGAGAACACAAACTTACCGAGTTCCGGAACATTCTCAGCATCATCCAACGCCATCATCTCCAAGCATTTCTCCTCCTCTCTCTTGATGACACAGTTGGACGGGACCTGCTGGCCTGAAACCTGCAGAACAACACACAGCGGGGTCAAGATTACATGAAGGAGACCTAAGCTATAATGGAAGCGGCTGCTTCATTAGCTTCACTGCGGCGGTTCGCGCCACAGTGTGGGAGAAGTCCTCGCTCTGGGATCTGTTGAAACTCTCCAACAATTAAACCTGCTGCTGGCTCTGGAGGTTCCAGTAATGGAAGGCTTTGAGACGTGCACTGTTCACACCGGACCGTGCCTGGTGTTACTCCCATCTGTTAAGAAATGCAGACACACACAGAGACGACTGTGTATACTTGAACTCTTCTGTAGCTGCAACACACGGGGAGCAGAGATCAGAGCGACGGCGCCAGAGTCCCCGATGAGCTACTACCCAAGACATGGAGGTCACGTCCAGAGATTTCCTCACAGCCCCTCTGACAGCCGCACAATGCCGGGCTGACTGGGACTCACGGAGGGGGCTGAGAAGACGGTCCTGCGTCTCTGTGTTGGCGTCTGCCTGGGAGACGCCACGTCACAGCTTTATGAGGAGTAGCAGGGGAGCCGTTGAGCGTTTGTCTGCTGACGTCAACGCCGCTCGCTTGGGATGCTGAAGATTTAGCAGCATAACAGAGACACACCAGTGTGAGGGCAAATGTCTGGAGCACACACTGGATGATTTATATGCTGCAGCAGAGCCGAAAAGTCTCTGTGCTTTTTATACAAAAACATTAATGGCTCCTTCCGCTCAAATACGCCTGTTGAGACTCCACTCGGACGCTGAGCGAGCAGTTTTCTCTTTGCTTACTGAAAAATCTCGGTCCAAGAAGTCACGACTCGTGACATCACATCATCCAGTACGAAGCTCGCAGAGGCGTGATGTGCAGACCTGAAGTGTGCAGTCCACAAACACAGACACCTCCGTCCAGCTTCTTCATTCATCAGCATCGATAGACTCGCCGCTTCTACTCGCTGCTGATCGATTGAGATGGTGCTTGATATAGACGACCCTCCACCACCCTCCACCAGATCATGCAGTGGAAGTGGGAGGGGGGTCGTTTGAGAAGGATCGACTTTCCCGCGAGGTAGGAGACATCTGGTGTCAACAATATCTGCATGTTCACGGGTTCATTTATATTTTTATGCACTAAAACATCTTCAACTTCTCCAAATCTTTGTTCTCTTCTTCTGAACGCTTGTTGAAGCAGAGCAGCAGTTTCTGGAACAAGTTCATCTTCTGCCCACGAACACGGGGAAGAAGTACATCTAAGGAGGTCAAAACTCCGGCAACAGTTGTAGTAAATAGAACATTTCATTGTAAGACCTTTAAGCTTGTGACCATCAGACACAGAGGACATCCATCATTGAGTGCGTGTGAAGTTAGCGTCATGGTGGATGAGTCGCGCAGCGGCAGGCAGGCAGGACGCCACGCCAGGCTGGGAGAGTTTGTGGAACGAGTTATGAGAGCTTCTGTGATTATTTCTCTGCTGCGTAACCTCCTGTGACTAATTATATCTCGTCTGTCTGCCCTACATCAGCTCACTGCGTCTAATTAGGTCAAACAGCGAACAAGCAGCGCGAGCAGCACCAACACGACTGCAGGTGTGATGACGGCTAAACGAGCACATGTGTCAACCGCTGCAGCGGCTTGTCGACATCACTTCCTCTTTACCGTTCACTGAATCAACAACATGACTTTGGGCGCCAACATGTTTCATGCTGGAAGGAACCAGATGATGTGATGTTTTAAAGATGTGTACAAAGTGATGTCTGGTGAGTTTTACTTTCCTTAAATCCATCGAATTAATTTCACTTTGACTCCATTAAATGTTCAGATTCCATCAGAAGTGTCCTTTCAGTCGGAGCGACGTGCTCACAGAGGACAGATGAGGATCAGCACGGCTGGCAGAAGCTGCCTCACACAAATCATGATGATCCACACTGATTCTTAACTTCACTGAGGACGTGATGTTTCCTTCAGAGTCCGTCAGCGGAGGCGTAACATGGGCCAGTGGGTTTCCTGGAGGTCTGAGTTCCCCTCAAGTCTTTTTATTAAAACTACAAGGCGACTCTTCACTGAACCTGCAGGACTGTAGTTTGAGCACCAGGAGACTTTAACAAACCAGGGAAGAGCTGAGGGCGTCTCTGTCAAAGAGGACCTGCTTACCTCCAGTTTGGGATTGTTTGCAACATTGAGTGAAACGTTACAGATTCTTCGGAACATTTCAGCAGACGTGTGTCGACTTACAACTGGTCAGATTTGGGGAGTGATCGAGCTCAAATTAGGTCCGCACACAGTTTCAATAATAAATGTGCAGGAGGAGAGGAAGAGGAAGGGAGTGACAGCAGAGGTGGGAGAGCAGGGGAGGGAGAGGAGAGGAGAAGAACAGGGGGTGAGATCAGAGGAGGGAGAGGAGGGGAAGAGGGAAGGAAGGAAGAGGAGAGGATGGGGAGAAAGGGAGGAGGGAGGAGGGAGGGAAGGAAGAGGAGAGGAGAGGATGGGGAGATAGGGAGGAGGGAGGGAATGAAGAGGAGAGGATGGGGAGATAGGGAGGAGGGAGGGAATGAAGAGGAGAGGAGTGAGAGGAGATTTAACAATATTGTTGAATAAACAATGAATGAATGAATGAATGAATGAATGCCTTCTCCTGTTCCTGCTTCTGATCCGTGACTTGTTAACGCCGACACTTCCTGTTGTTACATGAAGTGGACACGTGAAAGAGCATCAGTTTGAATTTATTCAGACGCACCTGCTGACCACAGCCTGCTGACTAGTTCACACAGGAAGTGAAGAAACGGTGCGTTAGATAGAAGACACAAGCTTCGTCTTACCCGGGGCAGCAGGAGGACGGAGGCCAGGATCAACGTGCTGATGTAAGCAGCAGACATCTTGTGTTTGTGGGTCGATGGCTTCCTCTCGTGCAAGCAGATGAACACAGCGGCAGGTCGGATCACCTCGGTATCTGAAGGAGACGAGAGTTCAGCCCAATTAGAGACAGGATGTCTGCAGAACACCTCACAGGGAGGAGCACGTTACAGATTATCAGCTGGGTCCTAATCCAAATATACAACCATGTAGAACATATGCAGATGTTAGAGAAGCTGGCTGAGTATCTCTAGAGTCGCCCTCCATCCAACCCCCTCGGATGGGATCCCTCTGATTTTAAAGTTCTTTATGATTCGCCCTCTGAACTTTGAATCTTCACCGTTTCTGGTTTCATCTGATCAAATCAATTTCTGCCTTGTATTGTCACTTCCAGGCGACATCGAAGCTGTCGAGTCGCTGATGATGAAAACTAAACGCTTCCTGTTGCTGTTCTTTTATAGTGAAATCACAGATATAATAAGAACATAATGTCGACCGGCTCTGACTAAGTGTGACCTGTATTTTAAAGAATCTATTACAGCTATTAAAACAATAATGTCCAACGGCTGGCTTTATAAACTGTATGTCAGCTTGTGTGCACTGTGTGCGTCCATGTGTGTCTGTGTGTCCTCTTGATGCAGCCTGACTCTGCAGGCCCGGAGGGATCGCAGGACTGCAGCCAAGTAGCAGGACTGAGCGCTCGGGCTTCGTCCCACAAGGAGAGCCTGGCAGTTCTGCTCCATCGTAACGCTGCCAGGACCAGACTCCTCCTCCTCCTCCTGCCGTTGTCAAGAGCAACAGCTGAGAGAGCTGCTAGGTTTGGATCTGAGCTGGGCCACGTGCACCTGGAAGCCCCTTCTGCTCGTTCTCCTGCTCTACTGTAAATAGATTCTCTTACGTTTGCAAACCTTCAACCTTCTTCAAGAACTAAACTGAAGACATCATGTGCGTAAAAACAGTGGGAAGTCCTTCTTATTGATGCAAATCACAGTTTGGGTTTGTCCCGATGCTCATAACACACCATAACCAACGACACAACATGAATGGAGGTCTGCAGCTTTGCCAAGGCCACATAATGACTGCTGACGCTCTACCATAGAGAAGACCTCATGCTGAGCACTCGAATACAAAACGGCCAGGAATTCATTTCTGTATGTTACAAACAACCAAAACACTGACGGTAACTCATCCTGCCAGTGTGTGTGTGTGAGTGTGTGTGTGTGTGTGTGTGTGTGTGTGTGTGAAGGAGAAACAAAACAGAGCACAAAGAAGTTCTCTTCATGTTCAAACAGCATCTCCAGTATCTCCATCTTGATATTACAAACAAGCAAAGAGTTCAAATGAGAAATGTCTCTTCTCCACAGGAGACAGAAACTCTTGAAGACGACTGAAGTACTGAACATCTGTTAAATGGAGGTCGTTTCCTTGTCACAGACAAAGTTGGACCACTTCAAGTCAACTTAACAACAAAATCAAAGCAGAGTTTTCTCGTAAATTAATCAGTGAAAAGGCCATTTTTATCATTAAGTTGATGAAGTTGTTCTTTTACCAGCAGGATTACAGAAAACTACTGGAGGGGTGGAACATGGGCCAGAGAAGAAAACTTTACATGTTGGGGCAGATCCAGTCAACATAGTTGAAAACAGGATTTATCTCAATGAGGTTTGGTGGAGGTCTTTGACCAGCTGACGGAGGACGACTGTAAACGATGTCACAACACCTTCAGTCATTCAAAACAGCACTGACAGAGAGAGAGAGAGAGAGAGAGAGAGAGAGAGAGAGAGAGAGAGAGAGAGAGAGAGAGAGAGAGAGAGAGAGAGACACCTCTACTGTATCTACTGTGTTGAGTGAGGTGGAGCAGAAAATTCAGTCCACGCGGCAGCTGACATTAGAAAGATAGAGTTAAGATAGAGATAGAGAGGGGGAGAGAGAGAGAGAATTGTGGGGACAAAAGGGACATAATGGGAGCAAGAAGGCAGGACAGTCAACCCCCTCCCATGCACCTCCCTCTCCCTCCCCAAAATAGTGAAGACTAATTCATGCCTGTGTATATTAAATCCTCCCATAATTCCTTGGGCTAAATATGGAGCCGCAGACATGAGTGACATACTGGGAGCTTCACTGGGAATCAGACGGTCTGCTGGTGGATTAACACATGAGATGAGGATTCTTGATGCATCACAGATGGAGGTTTTTCCCTCTTTTTCAATGTTTTAGTGAGGAAAGCTCCGGGTGCAGCAGAACAGCATGTACAGACAGGAGAGTTTGGGGTCGAGGGTCTATTTGAGGGGATAAGCTGGTGCATGCCTGCAATCTTCAGACCACAACAGCTGTCAAAGCCGGACCAGAACAATTTCCTGAGGGGCACAACTGCTCCAAACACGAACAAGAAGACACAGAATCAGAGCAGCTTGTCCTCTTTCTATAGTTTCATCCTTTTTCTCTACTTCTCTGCCCTGATTCTCATCTTCTCTCCAGCGATGCGTCTCATCGCAGAGTCTTCAACACGGCAGGTAAGTTTCTCTAAGGATTCCTCATCTCCAGGGAGGAATCAGATTCCTAAAGATGCCTCCTATTATGTTTTCATCTTCCTCTTCTTTGGGTGCGACATGACACTGAACCAATAGATAAGCTCTAGACCGGTGTTTTTAACTGGAGGATTAGTTGGACCGCTTTCTGTTAAAAAGCGTTTCTGTAATTACGTGTGTGCTCTTCAGACGGTTATACTCATGAAGACACACACGCACAGGCACACGCACACACACAGCTTGAGGTGTTTGTGTCTTTAAGACCGTGAGGCTCAACACCAGCACCTACTGCCTGCACCATGACGTGTACTCAGCCTGCACCGTGGGGCTCAACACCATCCACTCCCTGAACGATCTCCTGACTGCTACTTGCCTGCTCTGGATCCAGCTGCATCATGCAGTCTAAGTGTTTGACCACCTTGCAAAGCATCGCACTGCAAGATGTCACATTAAATACCAATTCAAATTATTTTAGGCCACGAGAATTATTATGTCCAAAATGTCAGCATGCAATAGCTGTCTTATTTTGACAAGTTTGTCTCTTGCTTGTCTCACTTCCTGCCTTGTAAGTTCCCCTCCTCCTTCTTTGTGTGTCACCTGGTTCTTGTTATTAATCGGTCTTTGTCTCCTCTGCCATGCTCCTCATCCAATCAGCACCTTGCCTGCCCTCATGTTGTTGATCTCAATATTTGTCCATTCGTCTCTTTCGTTGGCTTCCTCGGTTTTGTATCTAGCGCCTAAGTTCCAGTTGGTTAAGTACACTTCAGTTTTGTCCTGCTGCTGAGTTTAAACATCCACCTGCTGATGACTGGCAAACACTCAACAAGGTTCCAACTCCGGCTGATATTTAAGGGACTGTGTGTGAAACCGATGCACAACATATGTAGAATATGAGAACAAGCATCCCATACTGTCGATGAACTGATGGAACAAGTGGTCTAATGTTCAAACTAAAGACCTGCCAGGGGAAGTTAATGAGGAGTTGTCTTGATAATGTGCAACCTCTTGCATCAGTTGCTCATCTTGACGTGTCTGAATGACTCTCTTCTCATGCATGATAATGCTGTTCTGAGGTCAGACGTCTAATTTCCTCTCCTCCCTCACTTTCTCCTCTGCTGCTCGGGCCAGCTGACTTATAATTGGGCTATTTAAATGTCAAATAATCTCCTCCCTGCTAAAAACAATGGCCATTACACTGTTGTCTTTTGGGATAAGCCTGCACAGATGTGTCAACAGCTTTCATATTCACCTGTTTGGCCTCCAGTGGGCGGATGTGTCACCACTCCATCACCATGTATGAATGAGACAGCTGAGTATTTAGGAATGTCAACAAATAATTCCACCTTCAATGTGCAGCGTTTAGATGACCACTAAATGTAGGCCTGCAGGCACACACTTTTCCGTCACACGTACAGTACCACTGAGAGGTGATGGGAGGAAACAACCGCTCTACGGCCAACACATGAGAACGTCTGTTATTGGGAGGCTTCTCACTAACAACCAGCAGAGAAGAAGAGGAAGCAGCCATAGTGATTCAGAGACAGCAGGGTGCATCACAAGGTCACTCGCTGCGTGGATTTCACAGATCTCCAGGAAGTGAAAAACACATGAGCAATGTGAAATAATACTGACATCATTGGGTGAAAAGCTGCAGGCTGCAGGTCTTCCTGCAGGAAGGAAGGCACTCTTCAATGTGTGTGTGATTGATGTGTCGATGAGGAATGAAACTGACATCTCCATTAAATCACACATACATATCATATGCAATGCTTTGTCCTTAAGGAAAGCTCTAAGGATGCTTTACACCGAAGCCTCCCATATGCAGAACACGGTTTCCCTGCTCAATATGTGGAGGCTTCTTTCAGTCTCACAGTCTTTCTGTCGTTTGCAGAAATTGTGCAAACTGCGCGCTGCCGCTGGGGGAAGGAAGGGAACCTGCTCTCTTATCCCAGCCGACACATGGTGCAGGATCCCGGCGTGCTGGGTTCCATTCTTTCAACCACAATGGTGCAGAACGTGATTTTATATCGAACTATTACAGTTCTTATTCATCTGATCTTACCATGGTATCGTTTAGCTCCAGACGCAACTCCCGCGGATGCTCCGGGCGGATGAAAGCCTCCGCAGGGGACGAGTCAACCGTCCCGGTGGTACAAGAGGCTCCGGAGGCTCCAGGCGGCAGAACTTCAAGCACTTTGGACCGAATGTTGCTGAGCTTCAGAAGGCGGCTGCAGATTGATGAGAGACGAGAGAAGAATCCTGAAGTGTCAAATATCACTGGAGAGGTGTCGAGAGATTCTGCTGCGCTGCGGTCGACCGCTCGCGTCGCCCTGCACAGAAGAATGAGGCTCATCCCATCTCCCCCTCCCTCCCTCTCTCTCTCTCTCTCTCTCTCTCTCTCTCTCTCTCTCTCTCCTACACACACACTCACCTTCTCTCTCGGTCTGTGACACAGACTCTCTCTCTCTCTCTCACACACACCCCCACACACTCTTTAGCTCTTATCCTGTCACTAGCCCTCTCTCTCTGTTTGAAACTGTGTGTGTGTGTGTGTGTGTGTGTGTAAATGTATAATGATCACGTTAGTTTTTTTTGCTCATGGTGGGGCGAGCGATGGAGAGTTTGATGCAAATACATCTTCATCAATGATGCTTGAACTCGGTCACGTTTCCAACATTGTGTGTCACAGGTCCACTTTCTCCTCTGGTTCCAGTCCTGGTTCTAACTCTTCTCTGGTTCCAGTCCTGGTTCTAACTCTTCTCTGGTTCCAGTCCTGGTTCTAACTCTTCTCTGGTTCCAGTCCTGGTTCTAACTCTTCTTGGTTCCAGTCCTGGTTCTAACTCTTCTTGGTTCCAGTCCTGGTTCTAACTCTTCTTGGTTCCAGTCCTGGTTCTAACTCTTCTTGGTTCCAGTCCTGGTTCTAACTCTTCTTGGTTCCAGTTTGATTTATGGCTGGAGGTTAAATACCTGTTCCTATTTCCAGTTCATCTTCCTACTCTTAGTGTTCATTGTTCCAGTTCATCGTCCAAAAAGTGCTCTTCTACTTATCAGTGTAACCATGACAACACATTTCCTATTACCTTAAGAAAGTTGCATCTTAATCCCTGACAGAGATCCTTCCTCACCCTCCCCAGACTTTAACCATCACACAGTACAAACATGAGTATTTCTGACAGCTGGTGTCTTCTGTTCTTCTGTTCTGGGAGCAGGAGCATTCTGACTGGAAGCATTAGGATGAAGCTGCTGCTTCTGGAACAAGAACATGTTCTTCAGGTTGCTCTCCGTAGAGGCAGTAATGACTCAAGAACAGCAGAGATCTTATATCTTTCTCTTCTGCTCTCCATCTCTCTCTTACAGATGGAAGTCTCACATCCGCCATTTCCCACCAGAAATGAAAGAAACATCTGTGATCAGCTCGAGCGGGAAGAGGCAGCGTTGATTAGCTCCTTCTCTCCTGTGAAACACTTCCCTCTCCGGGAACATGGACAGAGAGAGGTGACAGGCTGTGATATTGAGTCACATTCAGTGAAATGAACGAGTGATGTCTGTTGGACGTGTGGACCATTTTTCAACCAGAGGGCAACAGATTTGGCTTGTTTGGTCCGCGTCACATGTTCGTACATAGATTCTCTTAAAAATAACGGAAGCATGTATCTGACTGAACGTCAGTGTGTTCCATCCCTCTCTTCTTCCCAGTCTGCTGTCATCCAGCCCTCCCACACAGTGTGTAGTGGTGACTCAGGCACCTCAAGTCTGCCTTCATCTTCCAACCGGAGCTGCAGGGAGACGAACATACTGCTCTTAAAACACTGTACATCTCATAAATAGAACACACACACAAACATGCACGCAAACGCACACACACACACACACACCTGCTAACACACACTCATGTGGCTCTGAGGATTTGAGTGGTTCGCAGTGACATCATCACTAATTGATCCGCTTTTTGAATTGTGAAAGGGGGATGATATGCTGCTGTATGGGGTTGCCATAGCAACTGGGCCGTTTCAATGCAAGGGGATGTGGAGGGCTGCGGGAAACTGGGGGTAATTGGGGATGCTGGGATGGGAATGGGGGTTGGTGCGTTTGTGTGTGTGTGTGAAGAGGGAGGTTGCAAGCCGCCTGTAAGCAACACAAAAGAAAAAGAAAAGGCTCTCGGATGGTTTTGGTGAACCTGTCGAGCACCTACGACTGGAAATAATTATTTAATAAAAATCAGTCACTGAACTCCGAGCGGGAGGCGGAGCTCGGATTTAAACACGGAAACAGTTCTATTTACAAGCCATAATCATGCTTGACGATGGGATTAGAGAAAACTCAGTTATTGAGGTTTGGATCAATCACAAATCTCCCTCGCTATCGACCCGGGGGTCACACACACCGGAGAAAACCTTCTGACTGACGTTCAGAGAGCTGGTGAGCTGCAGACTGAACCCTCTGAATCAACAGAGTTACTGTTGTATCTACAAAGAAATGAAAACCAACAGCGTCTCTGTCCTGCAGCCTGCGGTGGCACGTTTACTCTACGTAACATGGAGGAGGTTCTTACTCAGGCTTATCTCACCATGCCACTGCTCCCCAAAGGCGGAGAATGCATAATAATTGACCTTCCTTCATTAAAATATGAATAATTGTGGTATTCAAGGATCTCAGCTCACTTTTCACTTCCACTGGATTCATCTGATTCATCTAAGTTGGGCCCAGTCGGTTTCCATTCCGACACTCGTGCTCTTCTCTACGCCGCCACCGGCTGAAGACCTTCAGTGACTCTCTGTTGCCTCCTGAGTTTTAAAGTGGTATTAGGAGACATGGTTATCCCGGACGAGCTGGTTAGCATCCCTATAAATCAGGCTGAGAAGCTGCTGATCAGTCATCAAGTGATCTTCTGTCTCTGTTTGTCGGCTGCAGTGTCGATGATAACAGCAGCGACCTTCGGACGTCCATCTGAAGGTGACTCACATCTGTTCTCATCGCATGTCATGAAATACCGCTGGCGTGTGATGTCACGGCCCTCGGTGTCTGATACAAGGGCTCCTCCCCCAACTCGACGACATCTTACGTTGAACTTCCTGCTCTTGACTGATGTCGGAAGCCGAGCGCGTCATGAAATCTTATAAGAATCATTTTAAAAGCTTTGTCTCACACAGGTACGAAGACGCTTCGTGGTTCTGAGTGTCGATTTGACGTCGAGAGATGAGAACGTGTCAGCTGAATGCTGACAAACATGCAACACTGTCCGTGTACGTGGATGTTTGGGAGAACAAACCTGAGGGTTCACTGCAGACATGAACTAAAGTCTGATTCTTCTTTCCATCCCGTGTTGTTTATCATATGTGATGTGGCCTACAACAGCAGCCGGACGGACGGACGGACGTCACAGTGAGATAAATGCAGGCAGGGACAATCACAGATGAATGTTCGGGAATGTACATCATCTCACTCTCTCTCCGCCGGCAGGTCCTCATCATCACGTTGGAGCAGCGATTGAAATCACCATGGCAACAGAGTTTCTACCTGAAAGCGAGGCTGTTGAGAAGCGGGAGGGAGAGGGATGTAGAGAGAGGGGGAGAAAGAGAGAGAGGGCCGGGGCGTGCTTCATGAAAGTCTGGAAGAGAACATTTACAACATGTCCACTGCACACGGACAGAAACAGCTCGTAGATAAATTCTCTCTCCTCCTTTCGTCTCTCTGTCGCTGTCTTGCTTCTCTTTGGTTCTTTTATTCTGAAAATATGTGAACTTGTTTCCTCCTCTGATGTTCATGTCACTGCAGAGAAGAGACATAAATACATCGACCTCCTTCAGTTATGGATCGTTATGGATCCTCTCACGTCGAAGACTGGAGATGTTCCATGGATGTTCCTCCAGCAGAAGTCAGACACACTTGTTCAGCCTCAGCACGGCTCCATTTAAACTCTCTGAAGTGTCTTTAGATTCCGTTTCCTTTGTGAAGTGTCTTCACTCCCGTCCAGATCAATGAGCATGTCCACATGGGTCCTCACAAACCATTCCCACCCTTCCTCCTCGCTCCTCCATCGCCATGGAGACCCCGGGGGGAGAGGCCCCGCTAGTGGTCCCGCAGCCACACATGCATCCATACACTGACAGCTCTTCAATTAAGGAGATGAGACTTGACTATCCATCTCACCGCCTCCTCTCTTCTCGCCCAGTTCCCGATCTCCACAGCGTTTAAAGGTCCTTTGGGTAGCGACATCTCCCTGGTGCTCCCTCCACCTGCATTACACTCATTCAACATGTATCTCATATTCTTCTGAAACGTTAAAACCTGACTGAATGATCTGCAAGTTCTCCTCCGTCTCACCTGGTTGTGTTACCCAGGAGACACACCACACCCGAACGTGATGGCGTGTTGGTGCTGATGCAAACACCTGCAGTGACAGCAAGAGGAGTCTTCTGAACACTGACGGGTGCTTCTACAGCACCGTTCTCCTGAGAGGGAACAACACTCTTTCATTGGAGGAGGAGAGGATCGTAAAGGGGGAGAAGAGCAGTGATAGACATCTTAGGAGAAAGGCAGTTAAACATTAGCAGTCCAAACAATACGACGAGTAACTCCCTCTTGATAAATAAAACATTCAGCTTTTCCATTAAAGCTCCTGAAGGCTCGACTGATCAGTGTGAGAAACGACGAGTGCGCAGCTGGGTACATTCCTCAGAGTCCTTACAGTGTGTGTATGTGTGTGTGTGTGTATGTGTGTGTGTGTGTGTGTGTGTGTGTGTGTGTGTGTGTGTGTGTGTGTGACGCCGCTCAGCTTCAACACAACCTCCAAAAAATAAATTGGT
>CAAKHC010005284.1:4039-14201 GCA_901007825.1 Macroramphosus scolopax | reverse complement strand
TCATCATTTGGGAAAAGTCTCTAATTCCAGTGTACACACACACACACACACACACACACACACACACACACACACACACTCCAGGGAGGAATCAGCCTGGTGGCTAAACGCAGCGGTTGGAGGAAGAATGGGGGAAGGTGAAGGAGGAGGAGGAGGAGGAGATGTAGAGAAGATAACACCTCAGGAAAAGAACTCTGTGTAGCGTCGGGAACAGGAAACAGGAGCAGAGGAGCAGGAAGTGAAGGGAAGGAGGAAGAGGAGAGTCTTCCTCGCTTGGAGCTGAAAACCTTGATCACCTCGTTTGAATCGACGTGCATGAAGAACCTTCCTCTCTCAGGAGGAAGAGGAAGGAGGAATCCTCTCGCCCGCAGCTCTCCAACTGGAAGACAAAACTGCTAAAGTAAACAGACTTTATTTCTCCTCCTCCTCTTCCTCCTCCTCTCCGCAGCTCTGTAAAGGTTACAGGGAAAGTTTGGTGTCGGGGGAAGATTAACTTTGAGAAGTGTAGGGGGAGCTGGCAAACACGGGAACGCTGCGTGGGTACGGTCCTCCCTGGGGGGGGGTGGGGGGGCGAGGAAGACGAGCTGACAGCAGCAATACGGCAGGAAGCATGAACTGACTTCCTGTTAGGAGACGAGTCGACCTGCAGTTGAGGGTCACTCCGAGGAGGGTTAATGTGTTCTGTTTCAACCAGCGGTTGGCGTGATGATAATCCCAGAGACAGCTGAGGGTCGACTCAGGATAATCTGGTAATACGACTGATTCAACACTTCAGATGAACCGTCATGATGATTGGATGTTAAAACGAGGCCCTTTACCTCCTCTGGTACCTTCTCCGGGACCTCCTGGGATGCTGTGAGGTCACAGGTGATAAACAGAAGACGGGCGGAGCCAAAACCAGATTATTGTCTGATTGATTCAACAACGGGCTGATCGGATGTCAAACCAACCTGGTCTCCACCTCCACACTCTCTGGTCCTGGTCTCCACCTCCACACTCTCTGGTCCTGGTCTCCACCTCCACACTCTCTGGTCCTGGTCTCCACCTCCACACTCTCTGGTCCTGGTCTCCACCTCCACACTCTCTGGTCCTGGTCTCCACCTCCACACTCTCTGGTCCTGGTCTCCACCTCCACACTCTCTGGTCCTGGTCTCCACCTCCACACTCTCTGGTCCTGGTCTCCACCTCCACACTCTCTGGTCTCCACCTCCACACTCTCTGGTCCTGGTCTTGACTCGGTCTCGCTGTAGGTGGTCTTGTCTCCAACATCTGCTGGTCGACGTCCCCTTGCAGGATTAATAAAGTACGTCACCATCAGTAGAAACAATCTGGGGGTCTGACCTCGTCTCCGTGTGATGTCACTCAGACCTCGTAGCTCAACTCCACCTGAAACAAAGCAGAGCAGCTCTGTGATCCCGTTCCTGACTACGTCTGTTACCATGACAACAAAAGGCTGTCGTCTCTCTACGGGCTGAAGAAAGAAGCACCAACAGTTAGTTTCCATGAAGTCTTTACTGGAGCAGCAGGTTCACACTGGTCCTGCAGCCGCGACATCACGACCACGTAAACTAAAACCTTTCACCTCTCGCGCTTCATTTGTCCGACACAAACAACCACAAACCCAAAATAGACCTGCGCTCTGATCGGGCGCCTCGTTCTCCTTTCAACTGGAAAATAGAATCTATAAACAGGTCGCGTGATGAAGAACGTTGAAATCACGCGACCCTCAGAACTCAGAAACATAAATAAAAATACATGAATCCTTTATGATCCTCCTGAAAACCTGCAGCTGCTTAAAGGAGAATCCAGATGTTCTTCAACCTTCTGATTCAGACACCAGAAACATCTGAAGGGGTTCAGGAAGAACACCAGAACCATCCTTTAATCAGAACATCATCACCTCCATGTTCTAACACTGATCGACCCCCCCCGGTAGATGCTTGTTCTTCAGTATATTTCCGTCACACATGCTAACAGGTGTCAGAAGAACGGAGGAGGTAACTAATGAAGGTGGAGGTGTCAGGAGGACCTGCTCTGTTCTTCAGAAGTCTGCTGCACTGGTCTGCAGCTTCACAGTGACCTGGACTAGTGTTGAGGTTTCCTCTGTTCCTATAAAAAATGTCCCGGCGTGCAGCCGGTCGTTTGGACCTGAACAGTAAACTTTGAGCTTGACGTGGAGACTTCAGCGTCTCAGCCGCCGTCCCGCTTCAGTCCGTCCTCACAGAGCGAGACGCTGAATGTCCCGGCGTGAAGCAGAAGGAGTTGCAGACACACAGCAACCATCACTTCTGATGTGTGTCTCTCTCTGCTGAAGACATCCTGAAGACGTCCCTGGTGGTGAACATCAGATCACAGCTCGGGGTTCCGCCGCTAGAAGCCGTCATCGTAATCATCACAGCCGTAATCTGGAGGAGACGGAGAGAAGACAACATGCTTTTTGAGACTGTTAAAGATCAGAACTTGATGTTGTAACAGGATGAAGTTGTTCTAATGTTGGATCCCCTCGTACGTCGCTGAGAGAAGGAAGCTGCTTCTCCTCAGCAGACGTCCACCGGGAGGCGACCGCATGAGGATCCTCACCCGGCTGGTGAAGAGTCAAAGTGTCACGTCACCGCGGGCGACCAGCGACATCATCCATCATTTAAGAAGACGGGTTTAATCTTCGGCGTCGGCGGGTGTCCGCTCCGCTCATCCGTCCTTCAGACTCCACCGGCTCCAGAGGTGGCGCTCCGAGGCTAACCCTGACCTTTGACCTCTCGGTTGCGAGCCCGAAACAAAGTCTCCCTGCAGGAATCAATTAAGCAGCCGAGGATATTTTACTGCGGCGCTGTCGGGGACCCGAAAGTTTAACAGCCGGAGACGTTAAAAAGGGAAGAAATGTAATCTGAGCTCATTAAAAGACGCCAGGAGTCGGAGCGGGAACGGAGCTGCGACCCAGAGAGACACGTTCATTAAAAAAGTCTTTCACAGTCCAGACGCAGCGCGAGGTGATGAAGCCGTCTGACAGCCGAACCCAAATGTCACCATGGGAAGCTGCAGATCATCGAAACCTCATCGAGTCTGACAGGAGACGAGTTCATCTCAGTCAAAATATACAAGTCCAGAATCAAGTCTGGTTCCTGGTTGCAGCATCATCATCATCATCAGTTCAATGCTGACGGGAGCAGCTGACCCAGAACTGTTCAACAGTGTGTGTGTGTGTAGATGTTGTTGTTTACACCGACCTTGACCGCCCATCAGTTCCATGGCACTGACACAAGTCTCCTCTTCCTCCTCCTCTTCCTCCTCAGCAGCTCCGTCCTCGTAGACGACCGGCCCGCTCTCCACCAGCACGCCGCTGGCGGGAGCCGCGACCGACACCGGCAGCGGGTTGGAGCTGGAGATCTGGGGAACAGGAAATATTGTCGGTGAGCTGACGGACGTATTTTAATATTTTCCTCTGCGTGACACGAGTGTACCCGCGGGAAATCTGAGCTCCATCTGATATCTCATATACCCCCTTCCTTTAGAATGATAATAATAATCGGGGTGTGTGTGTGTGTGTGTGTGTGTGTGTGTGTGTGTGTGTGTGTGTGTGTGTGTGTGGAGGGCAGGTGGAGGGCACACAGAGTGCTGATGAACTGATTCATCTGCAGCAGCTCTCCACCACCACTAACTGCTTCATCAGAGCGCGACCAAACTTTATTATTGTATTTTGTTATGAAAGTCGACCTTCTACTTTTAAAGAACTGCAGAGTTTATCTTCTGTTGGCAGACGGGTCAGAAATGAACCAGCCCCAGGGCCCAGGTGACCTTCAGAGTCCATAAGACGCTGGTGAAATTAACAACGGAGGGGCGAGGGGGGGGACGAGGGGGGGCGAGGGAGGGTGAGGGAGGGAGGGAAGGGACGAGGGAGGGGACGAGGGAGCGAGGGAGGGGACGAGGGGGGAGCGAGGGAGGGGACAAGGGAGGGCGAGCGAGGGCGAGGGAGCGAGGGAGGGCGAGGGAGCGAGGGAGGGCGAGGGAGGGGACGATGGGGAGCGAGCGAGGGCAAGGGAGGGCGAGGGAGCAAGGGTGAGCGAGGGAGGGCGAGTGAGCGAGGAAGGGCGAGTGAGCAAGGGTGAGCAAGGGAGAGCGAGTGAATGAGGGCGGGTGAGCGAGGGAGGGCGAGGGAGCGAGGGTGAGCGAGGGAGGGCGGGTGAGCGAGGGAGGGCGAGTGAGCGAGGGTGAGCGAGGGGGGCGAGGGAGCGAGGGTGAGGAAGGGCGAGCGAGGGCGAGCGGACGTCTAATCAGAGCGTTTCACTCGGCTCTCATTGAGCTCCGTTGAGCTGTCAAATGCTCACAACTGAATGTGACAACTTTCCACTGAGGTTGAAGGGGAGGTGGACCGACTGCAGTGCATGCTGGGACAGAAAAATACTGGTGTTGATCAGAAACCAGCTGTGAGAGAGAAACACCCAGCTGGTGTCGAGCTGGGAGATTTAAACATTTAATATTTGTATATTTTCTTATTAAAAACACAAAGACTGAAAAAAGATTTCCTGTGTTGGTCGGCGCTGCAACATCTGATCGCTCAGTGAACTGACGTCTGCAAGCAACAAACAAACCGACTGATCGGGGCCTCAAAGCGCTTCACTTCCTTTCATCAATGCCAGCATGTCGTCCTGCGTGGAGCGATGACGTCAGCCCTCGCCGGCGGGGAGCAGCGAGCTGGAACAAACATCCAGGAGAGGATCTGACACTTGAAACAGGACCAGAGTTGCTGCGTCTCCACCGAGCTCCTCCTCAGTAAGAATCCTCCAAATGAAGAAGCCTTTGCAGCTTCAGACGCGTCGTCACGTATCGTATCAACGAGGCTCTGCTGGCGGATCCACAGTACAGATCCATGGACACGTACTGGAGGCAAGAAGGAAATATCATCCTCTGATCAACCGCTTCTCAACTTCAGTGGGAGTTTTATTGACTTGGCCGGGTGAAGAGCCGAGCAGACATCAGAGGACGAGCGAGCAGGCCCCCCCCCCACCCCCCCCATGGAGGTCCTGGTTCTACAGCTACAGCCAGATGTCTCAATACTGAGTCATTCAAATAAACAGTTTCCTGCAGAACAAAACACATCATCTTCATTTCATCTCCATAGCGACGAGAAGGAAACCTGCACATCACCGCTTCCCCTTTCAGGCAGAGCTAATTAGAACTGTGGAGGAGAAGCAGGTGGAGGAGAAGCAGGTGGAGGAGAAGCAGGTGGAGGAGAAGCAGGTGGAGGAGAAGCAGGTGGAGGAGAAGCAGGTGGAGGATCCATGGTGTGACGGAGATATTTCTGTTCTCCTCAGCAGTCTGTTGGAGTCCCTGCAGGGGCCCCTCGTCCCCCCCCCATGCCTCCCCCCATTACTCCTCTTCTCCTCCATCACTTCTCTCCTTCCTTTTGTTCCTTTACAAGTTGTTGCTCGTCTTCGCGCCGGCTCTCCCCGCCTCCACTCCGGTTTCTGATCCTCACACTTTGATAAACAATCACAGGATGAGGAGACGAGGAGTCTTCCCTTTGGTCCTCCTTCCTTTGGTCCTCCTTCCTTTGGTCCTCCTTCCTTTGGTCCTCCTTCCCTCGGTCCTCTCCTCTCCGTGGCTCCATGCCGACTCAGCGGGATGTAAAGAGCCTCTTCATCGCCGGAGCCGGACGCCTCATTAACTGCCACTGAACGGAAATGTGGTAATGTGTGGAAAAATAAAATGAATTAAGAAGGATGCAGGAGAGCCTGAACCCGGAGCTCCAGACTAATTAGGAGGTGAGGAGCTGTTAAGTGGGTCAGGATGAAGGTCTGAGATGAATCCGTTAGGAGGGACAGGAGGGATGTGGAGCTGTAGTGCTCATTCATGTGCAGAGATGATGTTACCATGGTAACACGGTGCTGCTTGTTAGAAGCTGTAGTATTTACAGGACGCGCCCCGACGTCATGCCGGCCCGACAGCTTCTCTGGTAGAAGAACTTCAAAAAGCCTCGGCCATCAATTTGCCAAGACTTTCGCTTGCATAAGCAGATTGTAGCTGCAACGCTGGAGAGACCGTGTGCAGTTCAAAGCCCGTCTCCCATGACCTCATCATCCCCTCAAAGATCTCTAAGCCTCTGTTAAAATCCCCACATCTCCACGCTGCTCCGTCCGCCTGCCTCCACCGGGCCGGCCTCCGTCTGAGGGCGCTTCAAGGAGCAGAAGAAGAAGGACGGCGGAGAACAGCTGGGCTCGTTTCAATTGGCAGAAGTTGTTTCTCCCTCTCTGTCCTGTAAACTGATTCTTTCCTTCCTCTGCTTGTCTGAAAATCGTTCAGACTAATTGCCGGGTCACTGAAGAAATTGGCAAGTGCCACCCAAAGCGCTCACATCTCCTTTCAATCTGTCGCTGCCATGAAACGGCAGCGTTACATAACAGGAGCTGCGAGCGAGGAGCAGCCTCAGCCAATGGGGAGGCCGGTCGCTTCCAGTTCCCAGGGGGGACGGGGGGGGTTGCTAAGTAATAAGCCTTGTTGACCCGGCCCCTCGTGGCAATGTTTTCTCCCCGGCCGAAGAAGCCCGAGCTCCCCAAGATCTCCCATTCAGAGCTGCCAGCAGCACATGATGGAGAGGGAGACAAAGACGGGGGAGGGAGGGAGGGATGGGAAGGAATGTGGAGGAAGGAGGGAGAGAGGACGGCAGCAGGGACGAGGAGGACAGACGGAGGAGAGAGAGAGAGAGAGAGAGCAGACTCCTGAGAATGAAGCATAAAGGGGGAGAGATACGGCTGAACGAGCAAACCTTGAGAGATAAAGTTTGTGTTGCGTCCGTCCTCGCGTCCTTGGACTCGTGTCTTCTCTCGCTCCCTCAGTGTTCCAGAAGCAGGAGAGACGAGAGACAGCGGACACGTGTCGAACTGAACACGCGTCCTCAACCAATCACACTTCACTGCCGTCAGAGGAGAAGCCGTCACATCATCCCTCATGTGGAGACAGATCTCTGTTCTTATCAGTGACAGAACACACAGACGTCTTCAAACGAGGAGGGAGAAGGTTCGCCATCGATGACACGTCGACCCTCAACGTCCTTCCTGTCTCTGCTAGTCGGATTGAGAACAGCACAAACACTCATCACGACACCGACTTCTCAAACCTAAAATAACTTCTGCTCATAGCTGACGGAGAATCAGCAGGACGGGATGAAGGAGGTGCAGGAGAACGTGGAGAACACTCAGATCCTGAGGATGAAGACATCACACAGATCACCACTGCAGCAGGAGGACGTCCGTAAACCACCGGTTGACTGGTGGAGCAGCAGCCGGGACACGTACTGTCCCAGTAACCTTGTTCCAGATTCATGGCCAACAGAAGCCCTTCGCTGCAGGGCGGTGAGGAAGACCTCTAAAACTGCTGTTCAAGACATTTTTACGTTCCGAGTTTAAGACCTTATTTATTTTAAGACCCCTTTATTTTTAGAGCAGTGTTACGCCCTGGAGGGAGGCGGGGGGGTGAAGGGGAGTAACAAGGGAAGGGCAAACACAGACGGAGTGAGCTTCACCTCTGAGTGGAGATTTATTTACCTCCGTCCACTCTGCAGCCGATCGGAGCAATTAGCTTTTAATGGAGAGACCGAGTGGGAAATACGACCCGTCTCCAGGGGACGTCTGGTACGGCCACGGCTTCACTGTGTGGACCAACCAGCAATGAGAGAATGAGTGTCTGTTATATTTTGATTTCGTCCTCCAGTTTGTCTCCTTCATATAGAATGAACGAGATTGTTGATTGACCATCAGCTACAGAAGCAAAGCGCTCGCCAACACGGCGCCATCTGCAGGACAGAGGTGAATTTATCTGTGAGCGCCTCTCTGATGTCCATCGAATGTCCCGCGAAGGTCCAACAGATACTAAAGAGACAGATAGTTCCTTTGTCCCTCACACCTGAACTACTTCGTTCTTTCATCGAGTCTTTATTTGTGTGCACGGGAGGATGAAGACATTGATGTTGTAGCTCCACATTTTAAGGTGGAGCAGTTTGCTGTGTTTGTTTTAAAGGATTGAACATGTTTCTGATAAATAACAGTCATGATGGTCTGCTGGACATCTGAAGGAAAGTCCAGCAGACCAGATGTCTGCTGGACATCTGAAGGAAAGTCACGTACGTGTGTGTGTGTGTGTGTGTGTGTGTGTGTGTGTGTCTGTAGTAAAGACGAGCATGTTGGAGGGGGGGGGGTTATCTGTCCGAGTGATTGATGGCGTGCAGGAGGGCGAGTGACGGTTTAAGTGGGCGAGCGGGAAGGTGAGGCAGAGAGTGAGTGAGTGACGGAGACGAAGAGCAGCTCACCTGCTCGACAGCCAGCTTCTTGTGGGGCTGTCCGTTGATGAACGGCTGCAACCTGCAACACAGAACAACACCACCATCAACGTCTGTTCATCTACAGTCTGTCCAGGACACCCTGCAACATGTCTCTGTTTAACAGAGCAAGAAACATCATTTCTATCCATGAGGTCTCTGCTCTCCGAGTGCCCGTCTGTCAACAACAGGTCTCGTAGTCGTACTGGAACTGGAAGTTCTGTAGTAAATAGAATAAAAAGAAAGTTGTAACCAGAGCGATGTTGGAAGTTTCAAAACGAGACTCGTGAACAGAAACCAAGAGGTTGGTTTACCGACTGATGAACAGAGTGAGACCGTATGTGGTGTTAACCATTAATACCAAGACAGAGAGGAAGAGTCAGAGTTCAGCTCCACAGACTTCAGCACTAAAACAAACGAGGAGAATCGCTGGACTTCGATACGACCTCGACGTCACCTGTGAAATGCCAGCGAGTCCACGACGGAAGAAAATAAGATGTTCAGATATTAGAAACCTTTCAAAGCCCCCAAAGTAATCACATTCATTTCCACACGTTATGAGACAATAACATCGTTCACTCTTGGGGAGGCTTCTTATTACATGTCACTGAGGACGTGGCGGCGGCGGCGGCGGCTCACGTTTGCTCCTCATTCAGGCTGCACACTTCATTTACATTGTTGTTGAGTTCACAGCCTCAGGCGAGGCGAACACGACAAGAGGTGAAGCAGACGGAGCTCCACCTGCTGCATCATTAGGAGAATGTTAAGAAGTGAGGAGACGGCTGACGGAGGAAGCAGGGCCACGTTCAAACCGCTGACCCGGGTCGGACCCGTCGGTCCATGACGGTCGACCCCAGGTCACAACTAACAGACAGGATGTTAACACGTTATCTACTTCCTGCATGGAGCCGACATCACGACCAACAAGGAGGACACAAACAATCAGGTCACCATCGATGCCGTCTGTGACCTCACAGAGGTCGATCATCACACTTTATTGACCCTCGTCTTCCGAGCTAGCGAGGCTAAAGATGAAGAGGAAGGAGGATGCAGGAGGAGTTGATGCTACTGCAGTAGGTACCATTCATATAAGAATTATATCTGTTTATTAT
Source organism: Macroramphosus scolopax (assembly GCA_901007825.1). NCBI lineage: Eukaryota > Metazoa > Chordata > Actinopteri > Syngnathiformes > Centriscidae > Macroramphosus > Macroramphosus scolopax. The sequence continues at coordinate 4,781 of CAAKHC010005284.1, read as the reverse complement.
TATTCCTGATGAAGATGAAGTTACAGTTTCCAAACAGAGGTGAATATTAATCTACGAAGGCTCTGCAGGTACAGTAAACACTGATTACTGCACATCGTCACAACAGAGTCTGAGGACGTAATTAAGATTAATACGTCTGATCTCTGAGTCCCTCGACTTCAGGAGAACGAATCCGACTAATGACGCCAACGATAGAACGTGATGACTGACTGTTACTGACTGTTACTGACTGTTACTGACTGACTACACAACATCATCCTGACAGTCCCAGAGATGATCAGAGATGAATTTACCACTGTTAGTTATTCCCGAGCCGCCGTGCCACCGGTGGGGATTACAGTCACCCCCGGAGGCTCCGCCTCCCCGTCCCTGCACACCCAACGCTCCCTGGAGGCTTAGTGAGCTCGACTCTCACTGATAGGAAAGAGTGAGCTTTTAATTAATCTGCTTTAACCAAGGGGGGGGGGAGGAAGGAAGGAAGGAAGGAAGGAAGGAAGGAAGGAAGGAAGGAAGGAAGGAAGGAAGGAAGGAAGGAAGGAAGGAAGGAGAGGGGGTTTCTAACACAGAGGCTGAACCTTCCTCATGTTCTGTGTTTACATGTCTGTCACGCACGCACGCACGCACGCACGCACGCACGCACGCACGCACGCACGCACGCACGCACGCACGCACCTCGTTCTAAGACACGCGTGACTTCACAGAAGTTGTAAGAATGTAATTTACATCATCTGCTGAGTCGCTC
>CAAKHC010005282.1:0-16591 GCA_901007825.1 Macroramphosus scolopax | reverse complement strand
GGGTATCCCTATCTGTCTTCTCCATCATAATCCTTCTATGTAACTGATAGTGAAGCAGTGCATGTGTCTCATAGCTCTTAAAGTAGCGGCGGATCAGGGAGACCCTGAGGATTTTGTAAGTCCATAAGTGCGTGTTGAGATGAGCAGGACAAAAAAAAAGAGGGAGGGGCCGGCTTCATTCAATCCCCCCTTAAAAGCCAAATGTGCCAAAAGAGCACGGTGATGAGAGGAAGCATCACTATCAAACCTCTTGGCAAGCTCCCCACGGGCATAGAATATCTTCCAAAGTCTAAATATACTACGAGGTGAAAGGATTGAAAAAGGCAGGCTAGCTGTCGATTATGACAATAATGCTAATAGGAGGAGACGTCGGTGTTCAGGACGGAGGCCAAAGTCTGCTCATAGCTGCGGGTTTATTGTATTAGTCTGGTTGTGTAAGGTACAAGCTGGGGTCAAAGGAGACCGTCAAAGGGAGACACAATGGGAGGAACAGGTGACAATACAACACACCCCCTGTGTCAGTGAATAAAGAATACATGAAGAAGAACACTGCGGTGCAGCAACAACATCAGTGCTCTCTGCTGTAATCTGCCCTGTGGCGTCATAATCTGACTCAAATCCACGGACACCTTCTCTTATCAACATACTTCTGTTCTAATACATTTTGTGAATTAAAAAAACATACAACTATAACGTAATATCATTTGGCTTAAAGGTACACTTTGTAAGCCTGTGTGACAAGCAGGAAAATCCATGGAAAACCAATAGGGGGCAGTATATTGCCCAAACGTAGAATCAAGGAGAATCTATTGTCCAGCCGGTACAGCCGCGGCTCCTTTGCGCTACAGTGACTCTGTGTGTCCTGGATTTCTTTTCTGCCGAGCTTAGCATAATCACTATAAGCAACTAAGCTAACAGCTGGGCTAGCTTCATCGAAGCGTGTTTTGATTATGTATTGTGTATTTAATGAGTTTGAATCTTACATGAACAGTAAGGACAAGTTCAATTTTCCTTATCAATATTTTACTAAGAACATTCTGAAGGGAAAGTCCGGACATTATCTCGCCCACTGCGAGTTGAACGCTCTCAGCTGAGATAACATGAAGTGGCGTGCGGAGACACGGAGTCTGCCGTTCGCTCAATACCTCCACGTATTCGCTCCTCGCTCGTGTAAAAAGCTTGCAAGTAATCCAAGTTTGTTTGCCACATGTGAGGAGGGTACGTAAACGGCAACAGGGCAGATTAGGGGGCTTTTTAAAAGTATCCGAGGGTCCCAGTCCCAGATGGCCTCGGCATCAAATGGACACCCTCGCCCGGGGGAGCTACCTCTCGGGGGGCCTCTGCTGCCCTGGTTTAGTTGTGGCATGGAAACAGCCCATCAAAGCCTGTAAACCACAGGAATGCGGGGGAGGTGTTGAAGTGTGTGTGTGCGTGTCAGAGAAGAGAATAGATCACTGAATCATTTTCTCAGGTGTCACCTCAAGTCAAATAAACCTCGAATAAAACTAGAGACCACGCCCCCTCGTAGAGAGGATCCTCCGAGTTAATGGGCATCAAGAGAAACATGTTCCGATCGTATCAAGTGATTAACAGGTTTAATTCACGCCCGTCTTAGCGCTCCACATTCCCTCCTTTTCCAGCCACGCAGCTTTCATTACAAGCTAAAGTCGCGACTGACGCGATAGCTTTCTGCCGAGTCGCTTCAGATGTTTCCGAATTAAATTCAGCTGTGCCGTGTGCACACATACACGCACTCGCACACACACACACACACTCATGTAAACATATACATAGGGTAAACTACATCTCTGGAGGCTTCTCAGAATATGCACACAGTCATCACAGTTGTGCACACAGACACACACACATGATATACGGGACTCAAACACACACTCATCTGTGCACCCCCAACAGACAGATTTGGTTCCCACACTCCCCCCCCCACCCTCCAATTTTGACAAGAAGTCAGCAACCTCTGCAGAACAGTGTAACTGTAGAACTTCCACCCAATGTACTTTTCCATCTCGCCAAGAACAAAGCCGAGCTCTTATTTTAGTCCGGTAGAGCTGGAAGACGTTTGGCAGAATCAGCACTGGACACAAAGTTCTGGCTCTTAGTGGGGTCTCCCAAAAAAAGAGACCCCACAAAAATAGACAATAAGAAAAAAGATGTGTTTTTTTTTTTCTTAATGAAACCAACCAGACTTTAATTCTGAGCTAATTTTAACAGGTAAACATGCCACGAATAAATCACTGCGCCCTCGTAACTTGACAAGCGGCACCTCGCACCGGGTGAAACTGACCCACGCAGGAGAAGAGGTGTTAGAATCCAAAACACGGCCGTCATGCAGGTTCAAGTTGGCTTTGCATTTCGGCAGAATAACACAAATAGTTTCTACATTTCTACATCAAGATCAAAGAAGTCAAAGCACCCGTGACTCACCCGTGATAGTTTGGCACGTTTGCTATCATCAAAATCTTCTTGTCCTTTCCTCCCATGTCTCTCATGGGTGTGTTGGAGTCGCTCACTCCAGGTGTTTGGTTCCAGTCGGTGGCGGGTTGATCCAACGCGTCTCACAGATCAGAAGGTCTGCTGGTTTGTGTCATTGTGGCTGCGAGAGCCACGGATGTCCAGGGATAAGCACCAGGAGGGCTGGGTGGAGGCGGTTAGAGGGGTGTGTGTGCTGGATGAGAGGGCAGGGTGGAGGAGGGGGGCAGGATTGGTGGGGGGAGGAGGGGGGGGGGGGTTGGTTCTGCTCTGGGATCCAGGGACCACAAGCACAGGGACGGAGCTCAGGAAGTGTTCCAGGAAAGTCTGCTTGTTATAATGGAACGCGTGGAATGCCAGAGGACCATGTGTCTTCACAACAACACGGATGATGGACTGAGGCGGGGGGTCTGAGATTAGGGAGGAGAGATTGGAGTTTTGAGATCTCCTTTTTGTATTTCACCTCTTAAAACGAGGCACACCTAAAGATAACTGCAATCCAGAGACGATTCCAAGATGAGTCAAGACTTTAAAATCCGGCTTCTAATGGGATTATATTCATTTATTTCTCTATTCATTTACACATGTATGTTTATTAATTTGACAATTTCCCCCCTTAATTAATATATGAGTCTGTATTATGTATAAATATTCATGCTGATTTTTCTTTTCTAGTTTTACTTCAATTCATCCTCTTTATTTAGTATTTTCTTTCCTTTTTATCGTGTTGTTTCCTCCTGTATGTATCCCTCCTGTATGTTGTCCTCTCCTCACTTCCAGCATCAGTGTTCCTGTTGTGTAAAGCACTTTGTTGTTTGTATAAGTTATTGATTGATTGATTGACTGATCGGTCTCTTTAGTTCATTTACACCCAGATGAGAACGACAGAATAAAAATCAATTAAAAATACACAAAACATAATTTATCGTGAAATGTTAATAACAAGAGGAGAAACAAGGCTGCTGTATTCTATCTCACCTCTCTCCCAGCACCGAGGTGAAGTTTCCAAATCAACCATCTGCTCCCGTGTCCTCCGTGGATATCCAGCGACAGGTCGAGCGCGGCTGCTAGGCGCCAGTTGTCCATCCCATGGCTGGAGTTACTGGAGTCCAGCTGTCAGGTCTCACATACCGTGAGCTGACATGGAATAATACCAACACATTCCTTAAGGTTCGGACACAACGGTGGTCCTTACCTGCTTTAAATCTGGGTCCTGATATATAAGGATTTCGGAGATCCAGGAAACTCACGTGAGGGATGGAACAGCGATACCAGCCTCCGTAAGGCTGTCATTCTTCTCCTGAACGTCCGTCAAGGTGAATAAGGAAGTGCGAGCCCTTACATGTGGTCCGCAGGTGTCACAGACGCCGGCCTGGACAAGACAGTCAGTTACAACCTGCTAAGCTATGAAGGGTGTTTTCACACAGTAAGAACAGGCCATAGCAATGACAAGCTTTGGGGAGTTGTAGTCAAGTGCTTCATCCATCTAGACATCTAGACAAACTCCCGGGGAGCAGAGCGGGAACATAAGGAGGCCCTTTTTGCCGCCATGGCGTCTGAGCTTCATGAGAGTCTGGCAGCTCCTTTGAATTCAATCCACCTGCAGCACCACCTCGGTGAGTCACGGGAACGGGAGATGAAGGCAACCCTGCAGGTCATAATGGGAACACGAGCGGTCAACGGAAGACGTCCTTCTCACCTCGCTGTGTGCGCTGGAGGGGAAACCTTAATGCCAAACCGCTTCCATTCTCACTATGTGTTTCCTAATATCGCAGACGGATCCTGTAACGCCAAGACTGTTGCTGATGGGACGGCGTGGCGCCTGCCTCCCTCGAGGAGGGACCCCCCACGGTACAATGATGGAACACGTGGATCTTCATCACGAACTGTCAGACGCTGCTCTGGGTCAATAGGATCCTGGGGGCGCTAGCTAGGAACGAGACAGTGGAACTCCCCTCCTCTTCCTCAACCCTCTTCTGTCTAGGAGAGAGGAGGACAGGATCTTCATCACTGGATGATGTTGAATACATCTTATTTTTCCCGGTATTTCTGAGGATTTTCTCATTATCGTCTGTCGTATTTATCACCACCTCTGTTGTTCTCCTGACCTTCCCATTAGTGAGCTCAGCCCCCCCCCCCCCCCCCCCCATTCTCTAATGGACTACACCGGTGCCTGATGCTTCAGGGGTTAACAGAGCTTTACATCCGACCCACAGTGTCGCCCTGCGCCTGTTTGTGGAGCGAGCATGCTAGCTATATTTAGCTAATCCTTAATTAGATTACGTTGGAACAATAAGAGTGTTTGCCTGAAGAAATACGACAACGGAGACTAATGTCACATCCTACGAGGAACATAGTAAGGAGGAGGAAAATTTACAAAACCCAAAATATGAATAATATATAATATAAATGTTCCCTTTCAGACAGCACGGTTTCTCAGACGGTACGTCATTGGGCCGAGCTGCACCGCCGCGGCTCAATTTGAAGAACTGCGTTAACTGCAAGGCAGGCCGATGATTCGTGCGTGAGAGATATGTGAAATGACATGTTCATTGAGCGAGACCGACGTCGAACGAAGTGCAAATCTCTCGCTCGCATGACTGCCGGCGACTCCAAAACAAAAGGAGCACACTTTTGGAGGCTGACGGCTGAGACACTGTACACTTGACACAGATATCCAGAGGCCTCGCCTAATCTCACCTGGCATCTCGATCAGGACGGCAGATTCCTTGGTGATCCCCTCCAAGAGAAGGTCACAGCTGTGTGGATTAACAATGAGACCGGCAGCTGAATTTAGGGAACGCGTAGTTGCTTTGACCTGAAGTGCATTCATGGATGATGATGATGGTCGGTACAGTATAGCAGCAGCGTGCCGTCATGTCTACGGATCCATTGGCTCTTTACATGTACAGTACAGTCAAGTGATGATGGAATGGTAAATGAATGAACCAAAGGGAGCCTTTCACCGGCTCCTGGAGGGACGGCCCTTCCTCCAAAAGACAAATGAACATTGGCTGAGTGCCAAAGTAAGAAAAGTTCAGAAGAGTCACCATTAACAAAGTTATCAGGCCTGAACATATTTGTTACCGTCCTCTTTCTTCCAAATATATATCAGAATTCTCATTAAGAGACACTGTGTCATTATCAACCATGTTCGGTGCTGCTGTGTCCAAACGGGACATGTCGGATGATGACGTTTCCACGTACGGTGGCACGTGGAAAGCTTGATTGACCCAACATGAGGTTGTATTTGTTTTGTAGAAGTGCAATCTTCTACTGAGGAAGTCGGACTACTGAGGACGGCTCAAGGTCGGGATGAATTAGATTCGATGTCCGGTAAAGTCACGTCCAGTACAGGTAAGCTGTTAGACCTCGGCTTTACCCCGACATCCATCAACCCACCTGCTTACTTTCTGCTGTGTTTTTCCACAACGACCACCTTCATCAGACTCATGTCTCCCACCTGTGGCCTTCTGCTTCACAGCTGCCGAGGTCTAGTAGGCCGGCGTTTAGAGGATTCAGGGCCTTTATTTGTTTTGTAATTTGGTCTCCGGGACAATCCCGGAGAGTTTATACTGTTCAGCAGTGGGTCTGGGACTTTAGCGCGTCCTCCATGTGCCTGCTGAAGGACGAAGGTAAATTAAGGTAAACGGGGCTATAGGACGAAGCATATATTATGGATTAGGATGGGTTTGGGTACACACCAACTCCTCCTGCCATTATCTCTGCCACCTCTTCCCCTTCGGCCTCCTCTTCCTCCTCTGCCCCCTGATCTCCCCTGCTTTTCTGCCTTCTCCAGTATCCCACAGGTGAGAGAACCCGAGGGCAGGCAGGGAACTGATTGGCTTATGAGGCAAGGTGAACAAGGCAGGATTGATGAGAGCTTGTAGCTGTAGCGCTCCTGCCAGTTACACTTCATGTGGCTTCACGTTGCTCCGGAGGGGCCTCGGGGCTATCCCCCGTTTGTCCCCGGATCAGTTATCCCCTAATAAATATCATGGCCGAGTATGTGAAGGGATCAGGGCCTTGTGATGATGGGCCATGTTGGCAGAAAACAAAGATGCTGCTGCTGCTAGTGGAAGTGCCAGTGACAACTGCAAGAACAGAAGGCCTCAGATACAGAGGGGGGGCTGGCGTGTTACCATCACCACTCACTCAAAGGGGCAATATGAATATTAGTCCCACCAACGTGGCTCGTGTCAACTGTCAGAGTTCAAAGAGGAGCTTGTAAATAAAACCAAAATACTTTATTCCTCTGTGATTCCTATGGCCTTGAGGTTCATAATAAAAAATATTAAAAAGTCATATTTAAACCTAAATTTGTCCTCTGGCTCCCTCTAGTGGAAGACACATGTTACATCTGCTGTGCTGAATAGTTCAGTGATGCACTGCCTGGTTTACATTTCCCATTTCTTATGCAGACTTGCAAGACAGTTGGATTCCACCCTGCCACTGATAACGACAAAGATCCTCAGTTTTCTCACTTAATCCAACTAGGAAACTCAAGAAGATGCAATTCAATGCACTTGCAATGCTGTCGTAGTGTCACTGCATGATGACGAATTGTTTACAATAGTTGGTTGTTCTGTACCAAATCCTTGAAACTCTGGTACTCTTATGCAACCTAATGAAAAGGAAAAGGGTTCAAGGGGGTTGACATGAATGAGATATGAATGTGTGTCATGTTTCAGCGGTTGCTGAGCTCCACTGTAAGCCTCCGTCACCAAGTGGAGTCTGGATATAATCTCTTCAATAAATCACAAAGACACACCTTTCCACACGGGCAGAGCGTCTCAGTAGAGTGACCTTTGCTCTGTTAGGTGGGGCTCATTTTACACTGTGAATCCTGTCTGTGAAATAAAACACTGAGTCAGCGTTTAATTAAGAGAGATTAATCAAATATGACAACAGTGAAACTTATTATTTTATTTTGATCATGCTCAGAGTCTCATATCACAACATTGGGATGACTTTTGGGGTCCTAAGTGGTTGATTGATAAGATACATTTTCAATTAAGTTGTATTTATTTTTTATTTGTATATATATATATATATATATTAGGGTACATTTGGAACATTATGTGACATTTACATATTTGACAATGAGTATTAGGATGTAAATGTGTATGTGGACAGATGGAATGTTTAGAAAATTGACTTGATTTAATTGAATATGCTTTTTACTTTAGGTTATGTTTTACTTTGGGATTGTATGTGTTTGTGTAGATTACGCAAAAACTCCCTGGCCGATTTGCACCGAACTTGTCACCGAGGTGTAACGTGGACCGAGGAAGAAACTTCTACAATTTGGGGAAGATCCATTGAACGCAAAGAAAAACACTATATATTTTTCATTGGGTTCGGCGGAGTTTTTCTCGTCGGAAAAGGTTTTTTTTTTTTTTTTTAATTGCTTTGCATTTGAATCTTGCGCTATGTCTAACTAAAATGTCATTATTAATATCTGCAGATTGCGAGCCGTTGTCACCTGGTCTCCTCCCTCCCTCCCTCCCCCTTTTCCTCTATTATAATAGCTGGTATTGTCCCAGTTGACTTATCGCCCAATCACGCGTCCCAGCCGCTGCGCTCAAACGTCGTCCGGATAGATGAGCCTCGGTCGCCTCTGACAATCAAACCAAACGACACACTCCGGTTTCTGTCCTTTTAGGGGAATTTTGGCGGTGGACTGTCAGTTTTTACTTTCACTTTCAAAGTGTGTTTCAGCGGAAGAAGATCAGGTAATGTATAACATACACACATTTCTTCATTCATATTCTAGTGAGGTTTATTTCCGGGATCTGAACAGACAGGTTGTGGAAGTTGCTGGAGTTAGTTGGAAAATCTCGCTGGATAAACGATAAATGATTTATTTACATATGCCATATGTTACCGACTGCTGGTGGATAAAACAACACCAATACCTCATCATTGAGTATTGGTACGTTAATAAAGAGGAATGCATGATGTGACTTTGTAGCAGACCACAGATGGTCCATAAAGTCCCTGGCCATGAGGATTTATGGATATTTATAATTTAATAGTCCTGCACCTTCCGCGTTCACAGCCCATATCCAGCTACAACACAGTAGGTTGATAATAACCTGGATGGGCGCATGACAATGACAAAAAAGATACAGTTTTTAAAGGTACAGTTTATTTGTATGAATAAAACAAAAGAAGATACTACAAATGCACTGTTTATTTGCTATGCTGCCTGGTGGGCTCTTCCTTGGTCTGTGCCACACCCGTCCAAGAAGTTCGGGAAGCACCAGCTTTGTAGTTTTTGCGTAATCCTGTTAACAAACACACCAACATCAAACCAGGGACTAAAGAAATGCGCCTTATTTTGCAGAGTTATACAGTCACCAGCTATGGCCGGCATCAGCAGCTCAAACACGTGTTTCTCCCTGGAGCTCCTCCGCACCCTCAGCCGAGCGAACCCAACCGGGAACGTCTTTGTGTCGCCGCTCAGCATCAGCTCGGCCCTGGCGATGGTCTACCTGGGAGCTAAAGGAGACACTGCCGCTCAGATGGCCCAGGTAAACCTCCATGACCTCATCCTCTGCGTCACATCGAGCTCACTACATTAGGACATACACTTAAAGGTGTGTCCGTCAATGGCGGAGTGTCATATCACCTGTACTTTGGCCTCAATAAACGTTCTGCTTGCCTAAAAGCAGAAGGCAGGGAGGGACAAATAGCACAGGAAGTAGCAGTTTCAGTGCAGAGAGGCATGCTGGGAAGTGACTGCAGGTTAACATGGAGTGTTGACGGGACGCATTCCAGTTCTTATCATATCATCTGGGAAGTGACTGCAGGTTAACATGGAGTGTTACTGGGACACGTTCCAGTTCTTTTTCATCTCTCAGCAGATATCACTTCATGAAAACATGGAGCCACATTTCTAATACGTTTACAATCCCCATGTGATGGTTTCAGTTGGTGCATATGATAGAAGGGTGGAGGTCTGAACCCTCCGACTGTGTTTCTAGTTTGCTGTGCTCATGTGTGACCCCAGACTGAAGTCTGCTGCTCCAACAGGCGCTGTCGTTCACCTCAGGCGAAGGCGTCCACGCAGGCTTCCAGTCTCTAAACGCTGACATCAACTCCCCGTCTGCGTCGTACATCCTGAAACTAGCCAACCGGCTTTATGGAGAAAGTACCGGCAACTTCCTCTCGGTGAGTTTCCTGCCCATAACAGAAGACCCAGGCACTAGTTGAACTTCTATCTTTGTAACACTGAATCTGCTCTTTGCAGCAATTCCTCGACTCCACGCAGAAGTACTACCAGGCGGACCTGAAAACTGTGGATTTCATCGGGGCTCCAGAGGATTGCAGAGCGGAGATCAACGGCTGGGTGGAGCAGCAGACAGAGAGTGAGAATTTAATCACTGCAGGAACCCTGGACTTGCCTGTGAACTAGTCCCATAAGTAAATTTTTGCTTTGTTCTGTGTAGATAAGATTAAAGAGCTTCTCAAGCCAGGATCAGTCAACTCCATGACGAGACTGGCTCTGGTCAACGCCATCTACTTCAAGGGAAACTGGATGAACCGCTTCGATGCCGCAAACACCAAAGAGATGCCCTTTAAAGTCAACCAGGTGAAAACTCATATGATTCTAGGAAAACTCATCCGGATGTGGAGCTCAACTGGAGCTTCATAAACAAAACGCAGATGTTTGAACGTAACCCGGTCGACCCGAATGTTCCTTGTGTGTCAGAATGAAAGCAAGGTGGTGCAGATGATGTACCAGATGAAGAAGCTGCCCTACAATTACATCCCCGAGCTCGGTCTGCAGATCCTGGAGCTGCCATACGTGGGGGAAGAACTCAGCTTGTTTGTCCTGCTGCCAGAGGAGTCCGCTGACGGCTCGGACCCGCTGCTGAAGGTACACAAATAGATTCCAGAGTCCTTTAGCCCTTTCACACATGCAAAGCACGCCTGCACGTTTCTAGAACAATCCGGTTAGTCCTGTTATACACATCACACTGGTTGTCACTGGAAGACCAACGGGACGGCAAAACCAGAATTCAACCCACCACTTCTCTTATTTAACATTGCAAATACATTTTTTTGCTTTAATGTTTACTATGTAACAAAAGTTTTTAACCTGAGATCTGGGTAATCATATTAACTGAGCAATTAAACGAATGAAAACTATTTTTTTTCTTTGATTTTTAGCATTTTAACAGAGGTTAAATACAATAACAACTTAATTATTACTGTATGGGTCACCTTTTGAGTGACTTCCTTTTAATTTAGGGTGCAAGTACATGAATGTATTTTCTTCCAGGTGGAGAACGAGCTGACTCAGGAGAAGCTGGACGAATGGACAAAGAGGGACAACATGGAGTGCCACACAGACATCCATGTTCACCTGCCCAAGTTCAAGCTAGAGGAGGAGTACGAACTGAAGGAGCCTCTCGCCAAACTTGGTATGATGGACGTGTTCTGTGCAGCCAAGGCCAACCTCTCCGGAATGAACGGAGAGGGAAGACTCTTCCTGTCCACGGTGGCCCATAAGGCCTTTGTGGAAGTGAACGAGGAGGGAACAGAAGCCGCTGCAGCCACTGCGGGCATGGCAGTATTCTGTATGATGAGGGAGGAACACTTCACAGCAGACCATCCCTTCCTCTTCTGCATCAGGCACAATAAGTCCAAGGCCATCCTCTTCCTCGGCAGGTTCTCATCTCCTCAGTAGGCAGAATCAGCAAATAAAGATTTGTGGCCAATTAAAAATAAAAAGAAATGAAAAATTCCTAAAATGAAATCTGTACTTCCTGTGGTTTATAAATGAATGATTGTATATTTTTCTGTCTGCACTGAAATCTATGTTGTGCAACTTTGGTATAATTTATTAATTTCTACAGTTTGTAGTGGAAAGGGGAAGATCAATGTGGATCTGTTGGTCACTGGTTCGATTCCCAGCTTGTGTTGTTTAAGAATGTTGTTTTTCTTTGTTTGTATATTTGTAAGCTGTTTCTAAATCATCATCAACACTAATGTATTTACTATATTTGGTGAATATTAAAACGTAGTGAAGCACAGAAACTCTGATTTTACTGGTGTACAACTCGCGTATATATAAAGTGTCCGATTATGACGCGTATGGATCTTCACAACACCACGTAAATATATACAAATTATTCATCATCATCTAAAGGTCTCAATGTCTCTTTAAAGGTCTCAATGTACCCAAAGGACACAAATATTGACTACAATATTAAAACATATACATAATACAGGTATGACAGTGAAATTACTAGTGTTCATAATCTAAATCCACCCGACAGTTGTTGGGGAACTTTGTAACTTATTAATATCTATATGACTGTGGACATAGTTTTACATTGAAGGGCTAAATCAATAAGTAATATAGATATGCATGGTAAATATCTGTCTCAAATGGCAATGAATTAAACAATCAGAAACTAATATCCTGTAATTGTATGATATATTTTAGACATAGTCAGAAGATAGTCTCCCTAGGCAGGTTATCCTTGGCCCTTGAATGTGTGGACAACCATGATCAGTGCCCGATCTACCGTCCGAATACAGAGACAAACCCTAAACAGATTTTTAGGTTTCCTTTTCACGTGTTTTATACTTTTACTTCTTTGTGCAAATTATCATTTTACATATTTTGCACAGTTTTGTTGTTTTGAAAATTCTATAGTGTCAATTAATAAACGTTCATATCTTTTTTTTTCTAAAAGTTTAAGTCTACAGCAAATATTTGAATATACAACGTGTGGTTTTGTGGAGCCTGAGGGCGTGGCTTACGGCTGTTTAAACACGTAGCGGCTATATCATTGGCTGAAAGTTGTGTATTCGTATAGATCTGCTGGGAAGTCTTTTGCCATTGGACGAGACTTAGCCCCGCCCCTACCTCTCATTGGACGACTCGCAACACGGGTGAATTTCAAACTTGATGACGGAAACGGTTTAACTTACCGTTTGCTAGTCGGCTAGTGTCAGTGCAGGACTGTTAGCAAGTTTTACGACAGCGCATGAGTTGCTAGCTGCTAGTGGGGACAAACAAACGACATAACATGAAGCCGTCGATTTAGCTTATTGTTAATTTAAAATGTCTGAAACGTTACCTTCCACACGGGGAGGATTAATGGACTTCAGTCCGATAAAGAAAGACGACACGAACAAGGAAAATGACGTTCCTGTTTTGAGTTTAGTCCTGTTTTCAAAGGCTCCGTTCGTAACATTTGGAACGGTAAAGTTGGGCACCTCCAGGTCCGCTGTCCTGCGGATAGAGAACCCGACGGAGGATGCAGAGGCGGAGGTTACTGTTGAGAGGATCCCATCCAGCAAAGGCTTTTCTGTGGACCACAACACCTTTACGATTAAGGTACCTTTCCCCCACCTATATCACGAACATGACATCAGAAACATGTTCATCTTTGGTACGAATATTACTTAGAAACAGCCGTGCAATAGTTGATAATTTATTCATCACTAATGGTCCTGTTTGTATTGTCTCTGGTTTCTCTGTGTTTGCCTGTTTTAACCCTCCTGTTGTGTTCGGGTCAAATCTGACCGCTTTACTACTTTCATCAATCATAAATATGGTGTTTTACATTTGTTTGCTTCAAGGCCTTATGATATCTGCAGTAGGCATTTGAACATGCAAAATTGCCTATCACCACTTTGAATTTTGAGTGTTTTAGTCAACTTTGTTTCACCTATGGTGTTCTCTGGTAAAAGTAAAAATTGTGCACAACCAACAACCTACTGTCACTCAGTGGCATGTTACACCAAACATATACTGATTTAATGTGCAAAAATCATGAAGTAGCGGTCTTAATTGCAACCGCCTCATTGCACCTTGTGCTTGCAGGCCCAGAGCTCATTCAGCCTGACAATAACCTGGACTCCAACAGAAGAGGGTGGAATCAGAGAGCTCATCGTCTTCAATGCCAACGGAGTCCTCAAGCACCAGGCCGTCTTGCTTGGGAGAGCAGAAGCACCGAAAAAGAAAAAGGTGAAATATCTTCATTCGGTTGCTGCACTGGAGGAAATTAGCTGTTGCAGATGTATTATCATTGAATGCCAAATGCTTATATACATCTTTCTACTGTTTCAGAAAAGCTTATGGGACACAATCAAAAACAAAAGGGGAGATGAAAAAGTAGCCGTGCCCAGGGGGAAAAAGACGGAGCCGTCTCTGAAGATAGCCTCCAATAAAACCTTACAAGGGTCCCGAAAGCCGCAGTACAAACGGGACAAACCCCGCAGCCCGCTTGCGTCGATCAATGAGGGCAGAGCTGTCAGAGAGCGGAACACCATCCCGTACAGTCCCATTGAGGATCACCATCAAAAATCAGAGGTGCAAAAGGCTTTAAAGACCGTTCACAAGCAGCGGTCTCTGGCCTTGACGGACCAGAAGAATTTCCTCCATGTCCCGGCCACACAGGGGACGGGCGTGCATGTTAGTCCAGATACCTTGGCAGTACAAGCTGAAAACAAGATGCTGAACAGGACATTATCGCCTATTGGGACACCAGAGATGTTCAAGAAGCTGATGCCTCGTATTCCGTCGGTTGAGAGCCCCGCTAGCATGAAGTCGGTATCTGATGCTAACAGTGTGTTACCCAGACGTCCAGGTCTGTCTTTGAAGGAAGCGCTGGCCCTCATTGACTCTGATCTAATCAACACCCCTCGAGAAGCTGGTTCTAGTAGTGGCTTCTCCGACTCCCTGGAATCAAGCGGCCATGACAAAAATGTCTTCGAAGCTTTTCCTGTTAGCCCGGAGCCGCCCGAGTCCAGTGAGCCGAGGCTTACTTTCTTTGTCAGCAAAAAGGAGCCAGATGCACTCCAAAAGGCTTCTTTTAACTCCGCCACAGTCATCAAAGGTAAAGCACCAGTGATGGAAGCCTGTTTGAGTGGTAGGAAAATAAAGAGGTCCAGACGGAGGCTCCTGGAGAATACACTTGAATTGTCCGATAGCGGCAATCAGAGTGAGTCTGGACCAGGCACCCCACGTCTTCCTGTTATAGACCTGGACACGGGGTCCCAGGGAGCGCAAAACTCTGGGGAAACCATCTCCTTTAGCTTCGACACACAAGTCCAGGAGTTACCCTCCGCCAGCCTGACTCCGAGGGCTGATGGCTCACCTACACCCATCACCTTCCCCGTCACCTCCCCTCCGCCTCATTCTCCCTTCTCTTTCTCCGTCACCTCCCCGCCTCCTGCTGTCCCCGCTCTCTTCTCTTTTACCTCGCCGCCGCCCTTGAGCCAGTCTTCTCCACTTCACAGCAGCCTCTCATCAAATCATAACGAGTCGTCTCCGACAGCCTTTCTACCCCGCGTGTCGGCAGAGGGTACGTTTTCCGTTCACCGGGTGATGAAGAGCAAGAAGAGGAAGAGTGAAGAGTATCTGAAAAGTGGCTGGAAGGTCGAGGATGCTGGGAGAACTGAGCGGGTGAAACGGACGAGAGTGGCTGCTGGGAAAACTGAGCCTATCAGGTCAAAGCCAGAGAGGAGGAGTGCAACACAGAGGCAGCAGCCCAAAGCAGCAGGTGGGTTTAGTGAGAACGGTGCTTTAACAAGGGACCTTCAGTCCAAAGATGGATGGAAATGTTCTGAGCTGTCCGTAAATGCTGATTTTCTATTCCAGGCTCGGTGCGCTCAGCGAGTTCTCTGAAAGACGCTAGGTTTGCAGTTCCGGCCCAGGCGAAGCCAGCGAGCTCCAAACGCACCACACGAGGTATAACATGACGCTCTCTGTCCGCCTGGAGTACGAGTGCATTTTGACATGTCGTTTTATTCTTATTTTCCACGTGTACACAGATGTGTCAGAGACTGTAGGTTCTGGAACATTTTGCCACAAAGTTATCGGTAAAAATGTGTCGTTCACAGGCGCCGTGTGTCTGAAGACGTCCGGACAGTCGTCTGTGAGGACGGCGAAAGTTGCTGCTGTGGCGCAGGCGAAGCTGAACTTCATCAATACGGCTCAAACAGGTGATGGTCTGCTATTGTAGCACTTCACGGACTGAAGGAAATACCCCCCAGAAAAATCAATGCATTTATTTTGACAGATGTTTATCCAGTCAGGGGTCGGGTTAGTAAAAAGAGGATCATGTTCCCTCACATCTGGAGAAGATGATTTTTTTATGCTGTTTTCTTTTTTCCTCTTCCAGCCATACCGAGACACCCGCTGCCGTTCGCCGCCAAGAACATGTTCTATGACGAGAGGTGGATCGAGAAGCAGGAGAGGGGCTTCACATGGTGGATCAATTACGTCCTCACCCCAGATGACTTCAAGGTCAACACTGAAGTCACGAAAGGTAGCGTCTGTTAGGCAAGCTTTCACTACTACTCAGATTGGAGGGCAACGTTAGCCTAAGTGTTTTTAAGCAGCCGAATATCTGACTCCTGGGATTTTGTTTTTGACTAGTGAGCGCTGCCTCGCTGGCATTGGGCTGCAGCGACAAGTTCAGCGTGCCCAAAGCACCCACCAAAGAGGAGATGTCCTTCAGCACCTACATGGCCCGTCGGAAGCTGAACCGCCTCCGTCGCTCCGCCTGCCAGCTGTTCACGTCTGAGGCCGTGGTCAAGGCCATTCAGAAGCTGGAACTCGAGGTGGAGGCTAAGAGGCTGCTGATCCGGAAGGACCGCCATCTTTGGAAGGATATAGGTAGAACGCACGCGACGGGACATAAAACATGTGCTCTGGAATCTCAGTCAAACCCGTTGATATTAATCGTGTCGTCTTTCAGGTGAACGCCAAAAAGTCCTCAACTGGCTTCTCTCATACAATCCCCTGTGGTTGCGTATCGGGCTCGAGGTACTGCAACGCCACACTGTATATTCCTACTGAACATCCTCCTTTCTGTATTACATTAATGTTGTCACGATGCACGTGGCGCTCGCTGAACACAATGTGGCTCGTTCACAGACGATCTACGGCGAGCTGATCTCACTGGAGAGTAACAGCGACGCGTTGGGTCTGGCTGTGTTCATCCTCCAGCGGCTCCTGTGGAACCCAGACATCGCCGCGGAGTTCAGGCACGCCAAAGTGCCTCACCTGTACAAAGACGGTAAACTCATTTAAATAAAAAGAAAATATATAATTATACTTCTCACTTTAAAT
>CAAKHC010005281.1:0-13886 GCA_901007825.1 Macroramphosus scolopax | reverse complement strand
CGAGCGTTCACGTCGTATAGCTCCCGCAGATATTGACGATGTCAGGAGACACATCCAAGAGCTGTTAGCAGCTGGCATTATAAAGGAATCCAGAAGCCCTTATGCATCACCGATCGTGGTAGCAAGAAAAAAAAATGGAAGTGTAAGAATGTGCATCGATTACCGCACCCTGAATCGAAGAACAGTGCCAGATCAGTATACCACTCCACGTATAGATGATGCTCTGGACTGTTTGTCAGGTAGCAAGTGGTTTTCCGTACTCGATTTAAGGAGTGGCTACTATCAAATAGCCATGAAGGAGGAAGATAAAGAGAAAACTGCCTTTATCTGCCCGGTAGGCTTCTACCAATTTGAAAGAATGCCACAAGGAATCACAGGGGCCCCCGCAACTTTCCAACGTCTAATGGAAAAGACAGTGGGTGATATGAATTTGCTCCAAGTCCTTGTCTATTTGGATGACTTGATCATTTTTGGAAAAACACTCGAGGAGCACGAGGAGCGCTTGCTCCGTGTTCTCGATCGACTTGCTGAAGCGGGATTGAAGGTCTCGGTGGATAAATACCAATTCTGCCAAACACAGGTGTCCTACCTGGGACACATTGTCTCAGCCGATGGAGTGGCTACTGATCAATCAAAAACAGAAGCTGTTAAGACATGGCCACCGCCGACTGATTTAAAGAGTCTGCGATCATTTCTTGGGTTCTGCGGTTACTACAGAAGATGTATCGCTAACTACTCCGCTATTGTGAGACCGTTAACAGAGCTGACTAAGGGGTATGCTCCCTCACAGAATACTCACAAGTTTGCTGAAAAGCATAAGCAGGGGTACTTTAAGGAGTCAGAGCCATTTTTGAGAGATGGGACCAGTCCTGTACTGAGGCATTCCAAAAGATCATTCACTGTCTTACAAATGCTCCAGTCTTGGCTGATCCCAACAAGCCATATGTGCTACATGTAGATGCCAGTTTCAAGGGACCTGGGGCAGTCTTGTATCAGTCTTGAGACCTGGATCCTTTGCCAGCAGGTACCTCTCCTCCTATGCTTTGCGATCCAGAACGCAGGTCATCCCCACGTCCCCGTCCAGTCGTCCTCTCCTCCGCCGGCGCACGATCATACAAAGAACCCACAGATTATCCGGCCGACAACCATACGCTCCTTGATCCTTGCTCCTCTCGTGTCAGTTGCTCCCGTTCTCCAAAAACCGAACCGCTTCCGTAAACTCCGTCCGTACTTCCCTCATCACAGGACCCCCCCCCCCCGTCCTTTTTATAGTGCACCCCCGCAATTAGTTATTGCAACAGAAAATAAACAAAATCCAAATACAGTGAATGATGAGTAAACAAACATAAATACATCAAAGTAAACCAAAGAACCTTAACCTTGTATTTCCTACAGGGTTACAGTTGCCAGTAGGAAACTGGTGGGTGAAGATTGTCTCGTAAGGCAGGAAGCACAGTTCTTCACAAGGTCTTGTTTTATCTATTGATGCATGTTGCCAGTTGCTGAGTTTGTCTCTGTGCCTTCCCCTACCTTTCTTTTTTTCTATCTATCTGAATTTGTCCTTCTTCCTGTCACCTCACTACATCCCTCCCTCCCTTTCTCTTTCTGAATGGTTGGGCTTCAATGAATGAGAAGTGGGGGGGATATAATACAAAATGAACTGTTTATCTATATTTGTCTATTTGTGGTTGCAAGGGCGTGGATGCAAGCGGAATGATGCCAGATTCGCTGGGCTAAATAGGATTTAGGTCATTAGGAGTCTGTGGCCAACCTGATCTGCCATACAGCTTTATACGAGACTTCTCTCTCCAAAACAACACGGAAGCAAACTCAAAGAGCAGGTTTAAGAATTTGAAAGAAAGAAGTATTCAGACACAGAAATGTTCTGTGACAAGTAAAAGTCCTGTTTGCTTGTAGAGTTTAGGTTGATAGGTTGGTAACGTAATGTATAAGCCCTGAAATCCCAAACCAGGTCAAAATGAGTAAGTAAATAGAAAGAGATAAATAAATATATAAATTAATCGAAAAGAGAAAGAATCAGGAAGGATGAGTAGACATCATGAATTAAAAAAAATGTTAAAGTTCAAGCAGCAATTAATGGGCACAAATAAGCACAGACCTTGAAGATCTTCTATGATTACAGAGGAATTTATATACTGAGGCATTCATGACTGTAAGCTGCCGGTGGCAGCTTAAGACTTGAGAATTGAGATTCTAACCCTGTTTAGAAGCAGAGTTTGACCCTGAACATCTGGGCCGATGGGAAAACCTCTTACCCTTGAGATATTTACTAACTCGTACTACACAAGGGCGAGGACAGTGATACAGGCTGAAATATAATGGTTTTGATGCAGCAACACCTTTTGGCCACCAGTTTAAGGTTTTATACACTCTATGACGTCATGCATCTGTCTGTCCATGTGACATCTATTGCCCGTCCGTTTGTCCTGGGAGAGTCCTCTACGGTTCTTCCTGAGGTTTCTTCCAGCAGTTTTTGTGGGATTTTTCCTCACCGTTATCGAGGGTCTAAGGACAGAGGATGATCCGAGCCCATACAGGCTCTCTGTTTGTTTTTTGGGCTGTACAAATAGGATTTAACTTAATCAACAATTCCATAAATAACTGTGTTATTTAAATACAGATTGATAAAAATTTTACTGAACAACTTAAGATCCTCTCAGTCAGAAGATGATCATGATCCTTTCTGAAGAGATGTTGAAAATATTTGTACATAAAAAGTGAGAATAAGTCACATCATTTTCATTTTAGACGACTGATGGTGCACAGCTGCAGATCAATCGAGAGATTAGAATAGCGAAAGCATTTGCTTTCGCTATTTCAACAAATGGGAACGGCTCTATTATCATATCACTTCTTATATAACTAGTTTTTTGACAACTTCATACCGTGCTGACCTACAATCACCTTTTACGTTACTTTACCTGATGCATGTAACACAAGTAAGCAGCTGTGTGTTATCACGGTTGGGTTTGTCAGTCCAAATAAGCCAGGGTTCAGTAAATACTGTAGCACTGCTGGCACTATACTCATGAAGTGAGTGGAGTTCATTCCCAGTTAAAGAGCATTTAGACCATTACAGAACATTAAAGTTGTCTATTTAAAAACGGATGGACTGCTGATCGGTCAATGTGTTCCAGACGGAGGTAGAGAACACCCAGTAATCATGGGTTATATTGTAGTACATGAAGTGTAGACCACACCATATACATGTCATCAAATGATTGTTGTCCCCCAATGCTCACTTCCTGTTGCCAATAGGTGGCGCTATGAGTCTTACTCAATATTCATATATTGATGACTTCACGCTGACACTCTTGTCAAAAACGTACTTTTGGGTAAAATTAGACAGAGTTACAACAACCTCTTGTTTTGTGGTGGAACATGGCCACAACAATGCCATTCGTGTTGATAACCTTTATTTGTCAAGGTCTTTAAAAGGCTCTGATCAAGCTTTTTAGTGCACGGATTATCTACGGAGGAGTAGTTTGTTTAAGTAAGACCCATCTAGATGTTCATATGTTCTATTGAAGGAAAGCAATCATCACAAAAGATGTCATGAGCATCAGATGCATGAAATCCAATTATTGATAGTAAAGATTTGCTCCGTTGTATGAGGTTAGTAACAAGCAGAACTGTTTAGTTCATCTAAAATATTGAACATATTTTAAATACATCGCTTTTGAAAGGTGCCATAAAAATAAAGTTAGTTACTAACAAGATGACAGAAACTGAGAAGAACATTGAGAAAGATAAGCTCAGTCTTGATTGACATATGAAGGGACGCTAGAAGTACCAGAGTTCTTACTAGCAGGGGCTGTTACTGCAAGACCAAACGTTAATGAAACCATTCAGTAAAAGGTTTTTTTTGGAGAGTAGCATGATTGTTCAGTTAATTGTCTAAATCCTTCTAAACATTTGTTTTTTGAGTCTGAGTCACAATATGCATGCCATGGAGGGGCTCATCATATATTTCAGATGCTTTGTGTGTTCATTGTTATAAATTTGGTATAGTGGTGCTGCTGTATGATTCGTTATGTAGCTCGTGAACCGTCTCTTAGTTTCCCATCTCAGAGGATACAGGGTGCATGAAATAATTATTAAGTTATTATATTTCTTATTCCGGTCAGAGATCTGATAGTGTGACCTGCTTTAAAGGATAGCGAGAGCACGTCTCCACGGTGTGCAGTTGAATTCGGAATGTGCTATTCAATTAAATCAGAGGAGAGAGACAGAGCGAGAGAATTCAAGAGGTTTTGTAGCACTATCTTGAGGAAAACTATAAAATACAACCTACGGCCCATTTGGAGATAATTATGAATGTTTTGAGTCATACAGTGTGTGCGACTGTGTGTTCAAGATAACTGTTGGTCTACCTGTATTGAGTACTGCAGGTGTAGCAAAGATCCCTATTTATTTTATTTTTCACTTATTCCTCAACTACTTCACTTCCTTTTCCTTTCCTCCTCACTAATAGCTTATTGGTTCACCTGTTGTCACCTCATTTACCTGATTAAGTTCACCTGGTAGCTCCTTATTTAAAGACCGCAGTCCCTCTCACTCAGGTTCAAAGGTTTCACATTCACATGGGGCGGCAGTTTGATTCTCATCCCATGTGTGTTTGTCTTGTGTGCTCACTGATTCACTAATGCCACTCCATCCAAGTTTGAGAAATAAACACTGTCAGCAGAGCTGATGTTCCTGTCTTCATTTCCACATTCTAACCCGATGCCCATGATGATAGTGAACTTCCAAACTGAACCTCATCCTTAACAGCAGTCAATGCAGTTGTTGACTTGCTGTGGCTCAGTCAACAATAAATCCACTCCGATTAGGAATAAATCTGGATTCCATATTGGCACCAGTGGAATAAATTGATATGATGCTTTGACACACAACATATTGATATTCACATTTTCAGCTTGTTGGAGTGGGAAATGGTTTAAAACTGATGTAAAGTCTAACAAACTCATGATATAATGTGAAGTCAATATACAGGATTCCTCCCAGCGCCTCCATTCATGACAGACTTCCAGTGTCCTTGAACTTATGACACACCAGGACAACCAAGTGTCATAGCAGTTTCAATAGTTCTTGTATTTATATGTGGATCGGGACCCCTGTTATCACCTACAGTGCTGGTGATTGTTGGAGTGCTGTAGCAACTTCATTATTCTTCAATGTGTCTTTTTCATGAATACTGGATGGTGGACTGTTTACAAATTAGTATGCTTCGATGTGCAAGACAATGGGACTGCTGGTCACGAAAGAAGAGTGTTTTCAAATTAAAGTAGCCTGGCTAGCTTAGCTGCAGCGCCGCCGTCGCTTCCTCCGATCTTCTGCACAGTTTGTGTAGTGCTTTAAGTTCTAGATTTCCCTCCATATTGTGCCTTACCAAGCTGATGTACGACCTGTATGATGACTCCCCCCCCCCTGATTAGTCCCACCTGTTCCTCTTTACTAATCACCTGTTGGATTCAGTCTGTTCTCTCTTCCTTCTTTGTCCTCCGTGTCCAGCGGTCCAGCGTCTCCCTGTGTATTCTAGTGTTCCATCTGTTGCCGGTTCCCTGTGGGGTTTGTTTGTCTTGATGGACAGACACCGGTGGACCGAACCTGCTTTACCAAGTGAAGACTGTTGCTGACTTGTCCCTGTGTTTGAGTCCTGCATTGAGTCCTGCGTCTCCGTGGTTCAGTCATTACACAAACCTTCTTCATAGAGCCTTTCCACTTTAATATCAGAACTGAACAATTCAAATTCAGCATTACAGTCTAGCGGGGCTAATCCACGGTACATCATTCAAACATCAATATTACAACCAACTATTCTAACCAGCGTTTCAGGGTGGCGGAGCTGTTCAGCTTTCAGCATTCACTCGGAATTTCTTCCAAATTCTAGTTTTCCCTGTAATCGCTGGATCCGTTAGTCTGACATATCTACCTTGCTTGTCAGTTTGTAGATATATTTTTGCCTGGAAACAGTGTAAATTAATTGCCCTTCGTGGACTCAATAAATTGGTCCGAATCTGAATTTGAGCTACTACTTTGTCCCATTTTAAAGTCTGGCAAGCAAATATAAGTAAAAATAGAGAACGAATTTAATTAAAATGCCTGAATAGCAAAACAAGGCTAAAAGGAGGGTATTGTCCTTAAGTAGACCATTTGGAAGCAAACATCACTCCACATTAATGTTAATGTGTCTCCATACTTTCTTTAAATAACTGATTTCTGCCTCGTTTCCATCCTCAGGGGGTAATAAACGGATTGGTAGATGTTAAAGCAGCCATTTCTGGATGGGGGCCTCATGGGTTCGCTCTTTTCTGAAATGAAGAGGAGGGGAAAATAAAGTGAAATATATAAATTAAAAGTATTGTAGTTGGAGAGTGTCTTCATTAGGCATGGCCATGGTGATGCTTTCCTGTGTTCATTTCAGATCTAAATGATGTCTGTTTTTTTTTATCACTTCACAGCACAGCCAAATCCACCGAAAATTCATGAAGGATGGTGGGCGTACAAGGAGGTGGTGCAGGGGAACTTTGTTCCAGGTAAGATAAGATAAGATAATCCTTTATTCCTCCCCCAACGGGGAAATGTACAGCATTACAGCAGCCACGTGGATAGTGCAAACAATAATTGTGTAAGTGGAATTGTCAAAGTGCAGATGAATCGTAAAACTGAACGAGTAAAACTGACATAATAAATAAGCTACATACAGATAAGCCTTATAAAACAGTGTGAAGTGCTGTTTATATACTGTGTACTTGATTGTTGGAGGTTGTTAGATGATGAAAATAACTGATAACTGCCATTAGCAGTCGTTTTAGTTTGTCATTGTGACGATACCTCTGGTGGGTTGATGATGGTAATGGTGTTGAATTCATAACTGAAGTCCACAAACAGGATCCTGGTTTGGTTCCTGGGGAGTCCAGGTGCTGGATTAAGAATTGGTGGGCCCTGTTGGCTCTGTTGGTGAGCTGCAGGCAGTCCAAGACAGGCTCTGTGATCTGTTTGATGGGGACAGCACATTCTACCTTTGTAGGCTGATATTCGTCTGTTTACTCTTTGGCGCCATTTTTATGTTTAAAACTTGACCTTAAATTAGGCTAAACGGGTCCTAGTCGTCTGGGGCCTTGTCATGCCTCATTGGATCATTGGATGGCACAAATGGGCTCCAATTCAATGAACAGATTGCATCCATCAACTTGAACTGATTGATGAATGAACATTCCATATGTGATGAAGTGGGTGACATTTGGTTTAAGAATGTTAACGCAGTTGCCAGACTACCATGCTGGTATTAAACATTTCTGCGAACCACTGATAGATAAAATAAAAACATGTTCATATTAAAATATCCACACTAAAGATATCAATGATGACAGTCTGTTGAAATTAAATTCTTGAAAAAATTGTTTTATGATGTATCAATTCTATGGTTTAAGTTTGCTTTGGTTTAGCCATAAAACAAATCTGTGATAGGAATGGATTGAGCTAAGGTGTAATTCTGTCAGTGATGGGAATCGATTGGACTTGAATAGCTTTAACTGACTGCACTGTGTTGGTTCCATTCACCACCCAAACCTTCCTCTTATTTCGGACTGCATTAGTGCCTTTGCTCCTATCGGAAATGTGCAGACAGATATCTGACATCTGTATTGCTGATACTACTACTAATAAGAAAGAGATAATAGTAAGAAATATATAATTCTGAAAAACCTTGCAACTAAAACACATGCATCTCCTGAAAGTGTCCTAGTTACAATTACTAAAATTACTGTATACTCCACTGCAAGTGCTTTTTGGGATATGAAAGAATGGGGGACGGCTCTTCTGCAAGCGTCTGATCTTATCTTCAGACCTTATCGTACATCACAACTCCCATTGCTTTGTTTAATGAAGACCCTCCTCCCTTGTCTGGGCATTTTTCCACAGTTTCTCATCACCAGAATTTAATTTAATCCTGTTTTGGTCCATCCTCAAAATCTTGTTTGATTGCAAGCAGCCACACATCTTCTTCCAGAAGTCTTGTGAACTGATTAACTACCTCTTTTTCATTCCACTGAGACAAGTACAAAGCAACAATTACAGAATTTCAGCTGGCAGTGAAGTCAAAAGAGCAGTGTGAGAAATTCCCATAATTCATTTTTGTGCTCCAGCTAAGCCCCTCTCTGAATTAAAGAGGTTAATTGGCAGGTACTTTTTACAGTATCCTGTATGTCGGGCAGGTAGACATATTAACAAATGATTAACGAAAGCCAATTAAAGGGTAACAGGCGCCACAGATGATTTGCCACAAGCAGGTTAATGTGAGAAAAATGGATACACAATAGCACATTGCCAATTTCTTTGGAGGGGATATAAGCTTGCCTCTGCACTTGAGCTGAATATTAATTTTACAGTAGCCACTGCAGTGTGGAGGCGGGTCAAACGAGAAGAGTCCTCCCAGTGGGGCATCAGTGCCTGCAAAGTGGAAGACATGGTTACTGACAGCTGATGCTACGCGCAAGACTATTTTGATGGACCCTCAAGTACAAAGCTAAACACATTTAGCTCCAGTGGACTGCAGGATGAACTTCTCCTACCTATCATGAGAACATATTACCTTCTCAGCTGCTATGCCGCTGTGCTACTTCACCACCTTTTTACAGAGCAACAATGCGGATCTATAGGGCTGTGCCAGTGTGGAAAATGTGAAAATACCAGCATCCAACATAAACTCCACGAACACCTTTACACCCTTATACAGCCCAGAGGGAGGAACTGCGATTTGGCAATACACATCCTAGATGTAGTATTACTGACCTAAGATGAGATCATATGGTGTAGTCAAGGCATAATATATAGAGTATCATGGAGGAATTCAATATAAAAAGCCTTTGAGAAGAAAAACTGTGGCAGTGGCTTGGTGAAGAGGGCCAAGCCTGAACCAGGCAGCCAAAGGCCATGGAAGGTCATGGAAGGTCATGGAAGGTCATGGAAGGTCATTCCAGCAAATGGCAGTGGGTACGAAGAGCATTGAGTGAGTGGGGTTGTTGATGAGCAGCATGACGTGTGGCTACCTGGTATGTAGGTTTAACATGTTCATCCCCCAAACAATTCAGATGCCATCTACTTAGTAAACAATATGAAGGTTTTGGTGGGGGGAGCTTATGCGGAGGCACATTCAGTGCCTGAACATGACAGGTAACATTAACTAACTTTGGTCTCATGTCAAGTTAGCCAGCTTGCCAGTAGTTGATGACCATATATTTGTCTGAGGCTGTAGTAAACAGAGCAACGTCTTGCAGCAAACCACACTTACCAGCATCCTCTGTAAAGTTGATTTGCATTTCCCTCCAGTATTTCTCCTTTGTTACCACATTTGTATTAGTTTTTATTTACATTCATTGCGGAGGAGACTATACTTCGGAAAAATAATTTCCCTCCAGTTTTTCCTTGCTTTGCTTACAGATAATTTCGTAACGTAATCATGCCGTAGTCCATAAGAGGGTCTATTGTGACAGCACAAAGGAGAACAAACAGCGAATCAGAGGCAGACGGCCCTAGAATTAGGTGCCATGTTCAAAACATCAAAGAGGATGAAGTAGATGGCTTTATATTGAAAGTTTGTTGAAAGCCTGCTGTGTCTCATACAGATTGATACTTGGGATGATAACAAGCGACCTCTGAGGACTTGTTGGATCTATGGAGCTCCTCGGTAGGTCTGCATCAAACACACAAACACATTGTGCAGAGAGGAGGAAAACCAGTGTGTTAGGGCAGGAAACAAAATGGCAGCAAATTCTGACATAAAAGTTGGAATGTACTACAAATATTGGCCTGAATAAAACAGACACACACACACTCTTGAACACAAGTTGTTAACATCCTTGGGTATTTAGAGGCAGTGTGATCGATCAGGTTCAGACAGAACGGCCTTCTTAACCTTCCCTTTATTTATCCTCCACTGACTGAGATCAGGGGAGAGAAAGGGAACATGATTAGAAGAATAAAAGGAAAGAGGATAGGAGGACAAACAAGAAGACCCCATGAGGAGAGTAGAGAAGGAAACTAGAGTCGAGGAGAAGAGAACAAATGAGAGGAGAGTAGGGAATAAAATCACGTTGGCGAGGTGACGGAGGTGATGACCAACAGAGAAAGGGAGGAATGGAAAATGGTAGAAAATAGGAAAATAATTCCACACACAGTTTGCAGTGAATTTACTCCAGAGTTCCGGTGTACCAGTAAACCGTCGATGTTCACCTCCTCGGTACCTATTCTGTTATTGCATAGTACACGGTTAACATGACTCCGAAAGAAATTGAACTGTACAGGGAAGATGGAGTGTTGACTTGTGCATCACTTAATAAATCTGATATGATATGCAAACAAAGAAAATATAAGTTTAGATATAATGATAATATAAACAAGGATATTAAATGATAAAATAAAAAAGGCAATTGAGAAGAAAAGAATAATAATATATATGTTCTCTTCTTTACTTGGTTTGACATCATCAATATTGTTAGTTAATAAACTCTGAAGAGAGACCCTGCATATCTTCCTTTAGAATTAAGTACCAACCCCAACGTCCGGTCAGAGACCCGACTGAACACCTTGGAGCTGGTGATGTGGTACTAGATATCTTAACCTCATGTCTGAATCGACTGTATTTTTACTGTATGTACCTGTATATTACTTGACTCATTGCTGATTGGAGTTGTTTGTTACCATTAATGGCTGTCACCCCTCCTCGCCGCCTTCACACAGGCTGGCAGCCCCAAATCTGTAAGAAAAGTTGGTCAGAAAGTCTGTCAGAAAGCACAAGGAAAGGTTAGCTTAGCATGACTGACGTTATCAAAGCTCTCCATTGACAATCTGCCTCTGTACCAAAACTGTTCAGGAATCTCCGAACCCTTCACCAAGAGATTTAGTGAATATTAGCTGTAAACAGCATATTGGCAACCGGCGTATAAACCGTAAGTTTCCTGGCGCCAGTCTCAGTTGCTGGCAAGCTATTTGCCACCGAGCTAGGTGTTCTAATTCAGTTAACATATACAGTAAAGACAACTGTAGCTAATGCAGTGTTAACTTTGAGGGGATTTGGTGACAAGTGGTTGTTCCGAAGTTACGTGTTTGTTCGGGATAAACAAATTTGAAACTGCTCCAAATGAAACCCTTTTGTAATTATATGACTATCACAGACTAACACTGGAGGACCGAGAAAAGTTGAAGTTGTGGCTTGTTACGCTACACAGCAATGAAAACACTTACACCGTGCATAGATTATCATTTTGTTTGCAATGACAATTTGGACAGATGACTACTGCCAGTCAGATAGAAGAAGACATTCACCACAAAAGCACTTTTACCAGAAGCAGCGTTCTATGAAAGAAAGATCTGATTCAGGCAAAGTCCAGGTAGGATAGTGTTTTTAGCCGGAGCTACAAGTATTGTGTTGACCTAGCATCAGTACAAAGGAGCATATTGCAATGTAACGACAACATATTCTGCAAAGTAGGAAATGTAATTTAGATGATTATTGAAGCAATATACTGTATATATCCTTTTGCTTTCCATACTTCATCCTAATGAGTCCAGTGAAATGCATAGATTGATTTTGAATATATTAAGAGACATCAGTATTAATTTATTTTATTTATCATTACGTAATTATTTGTGTGAATCTTCTGTGTGAATCTGTTGTGCTGACATGATGGAGCTAGAAATATGACCTGAGTAAATGTCTTTGACTGTATAGATTGGATTGTGTGGAGACAGAGCAAATATAAATATAAATAATGTAAGACAAGGTGAACTAGTTTTGGGGCAGTGAGTTTGATATGTGGATAAGCCTCATGGCCTGAAGACAAACGCTGTCCCAATATGTAGACGGCCTCTAATTCTCACCTCTTTCTGAACTTCTTCCTGAGTGCAGAAAAGTGAAGTTTTGGGTAGGTTGAAATCTTTTAGGATCCAGCCGGCTATTCTAAGAAATTTCTGGTGAGAAGGCTTTCAGCTTTGATGGGTGTTAAGAGCGACGAGCTGCTCATCCGAGACTCATTGAATAATTATATTCATACATGGAATAATCTATTGGCAAACATTTGTCATATGTGGATTTGACACCAACCTTGTATTGAACATGTAGCTGTAGAGGTGTTTCATGCAAGTGTTGCAGTATGCTGAGAAAAGAATGCACTTCCATAAGACCCAACAAGGGCCCGTACCCGACCTCGTGATAAACAAAAACAATGTTGACACAGCACAGGTCCGCTGGAGCTTGTTGTGGTCACCCAACTCCAATACCATCTTGCCTCTAAGATGCTATTTAACCAATTCCAATTTGGTTTCAGGAAGCAACACAGCACCTAAACAGCCTTGGTCAGAGTGGTCAATGACCTCTCAGTGGCTATTTGAGCATTTGTATTCCCCCTCTGACACATTATCTGCCTTAGTTTGTATGCTGATTACACTCAGATACATGTTCATACAAAACCAGACTCGACCTTTGCATTGACTGCACTCACACAAATAATACAAATAAGTAATAAGTGCTTTTGCTGTTTTGTTTGTTTCATTTGCTGTTTTTCAATTTTTTTTCTTGGACACAGTAGGAGAAATCCATTCTGTGCCGGGCTTGAACAAGTGCAATAAAGTCAGTGTGAATGTGTGAGGTGTTCACTTGTGAAGGGCAGCTGACAGGCGATCTTCACTGAGAGAGGATCTGGATCTGTTAATGTTTGTTTACATATGTCGGTAGATCCAAAGAGAACCAACATGCCTCTACGTCAATCTTTCTTTTTTAAGGTGAGCTGACATTTTTGAGCTAACAGCGAACTCGCATCTCAACACCATTTACAACACTGTAATGGTCGGAAAAATAGCATTGGAGTCGTTTTACTGACTCATTGTGTGTATTACAAATTGTGATGAATCAATTTATGTAATTTAGTCTGAGCCTGGTGCAGGACAGACATTAATGAATGAAAATACGGGAAAACATCTGGTTCCCGTCATGTTTATTAAGGATAGAAGCTACTGTGTCGGGGTGGAATTAAGCAACATTACACGAGAGGGTTTAACGTGATTATTGGCAGGACAGTGATGCGGTCAGGAACGAGGCTAGTCCAGTTCCACAAGCATCACTGAAGTATATTGCAATTATACAACAGTTACCAACCAAACTAAACACATGAACATGAATTCATATTGTGGGTAATTCACTATCAAACATAAAAACAATGTTTGGACCTGTGTTTCCCTGTAAATAGAAGAATTAGTTTGAGGAGACATAAAATAGTCCCTGTTGCTCCACAGCAGCTGATCTGAGGCTCCGTCTGATCAACACAGCTGAGCTGAGCTGTCACAGCCGCCCGGTGCAGTGGGAGGAATTCAACATCATTAAAGAGATTATTACTGCCCCAATAACTGATGGACAAGCTGACGACTCGTCGCGATGGCGAGTGGCGTTGTCAACTTGTAGATCGATACTGTTGTACCACAACGTATAAAATACACCGGCTGTTACCACATGACAATATTGTAAAGAAATGAAGTAACTTTTATTAACAATATAATCCATGTCTGAACGAGGTGCTGGCTGTTTGTTGATCTGAATTTCCCTCCAGTAGGACGAGGCTACGAGTGATGCAGGCGGCAGCTGTTCCTGATAGGTCTCATCAGGTGGCGGAGTGATTTATTGAATGTGATTAGACCCAGGGCAGGTGGTGATGGTGCTGGTTGAACCAATCAGATTGCTCTGTGAGCCTTCGTCGGGACTACCTGTTGTATAAGAACCTTCTCCACATGTGGTGTAGGTTAAAATGACCTCTTCTTCAGGAGACTTTTCACAATTTGAAAGTGACCCTGACCTCCTCCCTGCCCTGACC
>CAAKHC010005276.1:118006-135088 GCA_901007825.1 Macroramphosus scolopax | reverse complement strand
AGAAAGATTTGACCGTGTTGTTCTGATCGCCCGGAGGTTCCCTGACAGCTTCTGAAGTTTACGTCTGTAGGGAATTCCACTCGGTAGCTGCTTGTGTGTGATCCTGCTGACGGGCGTTTTCAGTGCAGACCCCAATGTAAAAATGTTTGTTTTTTCCTATGTTAAATTGATCTTCCTCAAAATGTAATGGGTTCTGCTTTGCACATGCTACATGCTGTTTTTGCGTAATGAAGCAGAGACGAACCAATATACGAAACACAAGGAATAAAATCAATACGAATAAATAGAACAAGAAGAAGGGTGTGATGACAGTCCCAAGGTAGAACAATCAACAAGCCAACAGTTTGACTTCAAACCGTTGATAAAGTGTTCTGGGACAGCTAGTCTTCGGAGCATTGCAGTGGTGTTACACGGTTGTATCAGAGTGTGTGTGTGTGTGTGTATGGTGGGCTGAGCGGAGTGGAAGGGGATGGGGTTGGGGACAGGGTACAGGACAGGAGTGAGAGTACAAACAGCTGAGGGTACAGACAGCTGGCGGGAAACCTGAGCACCTCTGAGGGGGAATTAACCCTTCCCAGGCCAGCTGAGACTACAGGAGGCCACAAGTGTTCCTGCTCTGCCATCTTCAGAAGGTGATTGCACTTGATAGATCACCTTATAAAACTTAAACAAAGAGCAGTTGTACAGTACAGTCAAGCCAAACTTACACCGTCACTGTAACCTACATAAACTTCCCCTGACCCACTGCTGTGCTTGATATCTCCATGTGTGTCCTGTTCGACTGGTCATTCTATAAACAGCACTGGCTTTTATTTCAGAGTCAAGGAAGTGCATAGTCACAGACCACAATGGTATAACGCATTCCTTCAGACCTGAGGTGAGAGGAGAGAATCATCCCTGTGATGTAGCCGAATCCAGTTCCTGTCATTTCCACCTCCAACTCCTTCTGTGACAACCTTACGAACTGACACCTCTCAGCCTCCCGGTCACTGAAAATGGAAAGTCAGTCTTTCCACCCCTCCAGTATTAAGAACATTAAGGTTTAGATCAACTGTAATAATAAAAAGGTGAAGAAATTCACTTTCAAAAGCAGTTAAAAAACTTTCTAGATGCCTTTTACAACTTGTTCTCAAATCCGGCCCCGACTGCCCAAAACACGCCATGAAAATTAACGAAGAAATTAACATAACAAATTAAGGCAGAACTTATAGCTGTGTGACGGCAAGACAGAAGAGACAATGAATCAATCAGCAACGGACAGTATTGTCTATCACATGCTCTTTATTTCATCTGGGGAGAACATGAGGAATCAGGAGGTATAATTCGACTTAAGTAAATAACGCAGCTTTTCAAACTTTGATGTGTTGTTGTTGTTCTGTACATGGTCACGTTGCCCTTCTCATGGTCACAGACATGTGAAAAAAATTGTTTTTATCGAAAGGGAAATGTAAGAGTTATCAAAATGAGGACACTATTCATGAGGGGTTCATCAATTGACAACTGATAGCGTGGGCCACTTTTGGTTGGAGAGACCATTGTGCAGTTTACTGGTGGCTGGCCCTTGTCTAATCTCCCATTTGCTGGCTCCCATCTCCCAGTCTGTCACCCTGCCAGCAACATGGAATTTGCAGCTCCATTTGGGACTGCTAAAAAAGGCAAGGCAGCCCAAGTGGAGGAGGTGCAGCCAATGGCTGCTGACCTGTCCAGTTGCTTGCTGTAAAATAAAGGGGGTGGAGGGGTGGGGGTTGACATAACATTACTTTCCTCCCCCTCTAACACAACCAACAAACTGCTCTCGGTCTGAGACACCGCCGCAAACCAACTCTCTCCTCGTAAACTGTTTACTGTTGTGAACAGAGTGCACATCGCAGTCATTTAAATCTCCATTATTGTGTCACCTGCCATCTATTCTGCCCTCACAACAGCAGGACAAAATAAAATGACGGCAAGATATTTATTCAGGTACGGCCTCCCAAGGAATGCAAATGAGTCAGCTAATTTGTTTAATTTCTCGAGGGAGGCAAATTCAAAGTCATACACATTTATAGGCGTCAAATGTGAATAATGAGGCTGTCGGATCCGTCAAGGGCTGGCTGATGAGCTTTAAAATGTGGAGAACAAACAAACACGCAAGTTGGTTGTCAGAACTGTGATAATGGCCGTAAAGACCTGACTCCTGTAATTACTGCGTCCCTGATGGTGTCACTTTATCACCAATGTGTTGAAATATAATTTCAGAGGATTCAGATAAATACTTTAGAAAACACATTTTTCAGTGTGACCATTTAAGTGGTCTATTCATGTCGCTGTCTGTTCTGACGAGCAGCGCAGCAAACAAATGTCACCACGATTTCAACGGTAACAGCACTGACGGACAGACGGGGAGGAGAGAGAGAGAGAGGCGGATGGAGTGCAGGACGGGAGGAGGAGATGGAAAGTCAGGGAGGGAGGAGTGAAATCCAGTGTTAAGCTAGATCCTTCATGCTATCCTCTTCTAAAAATAACCCGAAAAACCGTGAAAACATCTGAACTGTGGGCACGTCTGAAGCAGTCAAACAAATATCTAAAGATCTGCTGTGAAGAACAGTGAAGGCATAAAACTCCCTCCTTTTTGAAGTGTAATTACATTTCCCAGAATCCCTGTCAATCCGAGGGAACTTCAATTGCTGAATGTGTGTATTTGTATATTGTATGTAAATTCAATGGGAGCTATGGAAGACACATGATGATTATTATAGTGGGATTTTTGTGGGGATCTAAACTAAAAGAGATTTTCTGAAGTCTGTGGAAGATAATGTCTCACATAGTGAGCTCAGCCTTCGGTACCAGATTTGAGTTTGATGATTAACTAATGAACTCAGCACAGGCAGATTAGCAGCAGATGATAAAGTGACTCACAGCCTTTTGAAAACCCAAACTTGTGGACTGCCACACAACAATCAACGATGAACAAATGTGATTGCAAATGCCAACAGAGCAGAAATCAAGTGTAGGAAGGATTAGATTATATTGAACGGACTGGAACCATTTCATCCATGATGTTGAACAGTTGCGGATGACTTGACAGGCTATTATTCTGAAGGACTGGCCAGAGTGTATTATTGATATGTCTAATCTATCCACTTCATTGGTGATTGGCCCATTATCCACAACAACCACCAATGAATTACACAATGAATGACACACCAACAGCTAATTCAGCCGTAATCATTCTTCTATTTCCATTTGGGTTTTTTCTTGATCCTGCAAGAATATTCAGGGAAAACCCATTTTAAGCAAGAGAACATCCCGTCATATGATTTTATGAGCTCTGCATATAGCACCAAATCATGTCTATTTCACTTATCCTCCGCTAGCCATTGCAAACTGAACTGTTTAGACTATCTTGGACTGGATGTGTGACATACTGCTCCTGATGAATAGTGTCCAGACGCTGAAGAGGTGCACGCAGCAACTGTGCACCAGACCTACTGCACAGAAACGATCCCCTGAAAATGATGAGTCTGTATCCACCTGCCATGTGCTAATCATAACATAATTGAGCAAGAGCACGGATCATGCAATTTCAAAACCTTCCATCTGTGGGCAGGGTTTGCGGGGCCCATACTGGTCTCCCACAGTCATAACTGCAGCCGGGGCAGAGGTTATTGTAAACCACGTAAATAGATGCTACATGAAACAGGACGTAAAGTATGTTTCAACTGTTTCCATTTTGCACACTCGTATCTACATCCATACCTCTCATCCATATCGCTAAATGAGAGGGGGGCGGGGGGGGTCACAGGACTCCAAAGACAGCTGCAGCTTATAAGGAATTTGAGGGGCCTCAGCCAAGAGAGCAAGCAGGGAAACCATACCATATATGGCAACAGAGGCAGAATCTAATTTTTATCAATGAGTGGAGCGCAAGAGTGGCTTAACATGCAAAGCTTGATCTCCCATCCTTGACACTGTATAGAACGTGTCAGTGCCTTAAAAAAACAGCACGCAGGCAAACAGGCCGCCAGTGTCCAATCTTCATAGAAGTGCGTTTTAGCCGTGTAAACAGCAGACGGAATCTCATCTTCCAGCACCTGATTGTAGGAAGGTGTGGAGAGTGAAGTGTGTGTGATGATGAATTTATCGATTCACTTCAGACTCTCAAAAGGCTTTAGATGAGAAAAAATGATGTAGTGGTAAATAGCAAAACTGCAGTCAGAGAATACAGCAGAAAATCAACAAATAATAAGAACTAACAAGGGGACCAATATGCTTGTTTCCATCTCTACAATTATATTCTGGGACTCCACTATAGGTGCATGATTCACAGTCCATGATATTGATATTTTTCTTAGCACTCGTGTTTCTTTTTTCAATTGTTCACATAAGGAGCGTATATGCAGCCACCTAAAGAAAAAAGCACTGCAACCAGGTTAATCTACCTCTTTTGTTCGGCCACCCCGAGCACTTTTATTGAAAAGGTCTTAAAATTTTCAGAAAGATTTTGTCACTCTCTTTCATGCAGCCAGTCAGGTAGTAAATCAACCCCTGCGGCGCTGTTGTCTGTGCTTTGCTGCTGGTACTGCCAACCTTCTGGAGGTGAGGCTGCTTCGTTCAACTAAAGTTTGCCAAGAACGGGGCGAATCGTCCTGTAGACAAGTTGAGGATATTAAATCATATTTTCTCTGGTGGATCCTCTTTCCTCTGCAGCAGTCAGACTGAGCAGTGACAGCCAGCTATTAAGCTCATCCGTACAAAAGACAACCTTAGGTTGGCGTTCGCAGTGAAAGAACAAAGCCAAACAAATAGCAGCGAGCTTCATCTCAGCGCCTTGCCACCGCTTTTTCTGCCAAGAGTTAAAGCGGACAAATGTCCTTATTTATCTCATACTGGCCCTCAATGCTTCCCACTTTTCATTCTCTGTCTGCACCAAGATGTTTTGGCTCCTGTCTCTTTAAGTACCTCCTCCCTGAAAGCCCAATGTCTTTTGATTAGCTAACTTTCGGAAGCCTGTCAATGACAGTGGCCCTGTACTTCATTGGTGTCCTGCGTTTGGAGCATATGATCGTATCAAATCCTAAAAACAACTTATGTCAGGAAGATGCTGGGAGGGAGAGACACAACAAGTATTTTTTTTGAAACACTGTTTAATCTGCTCAGTGCTTCATCCATCCAAGACAGTGCCGCCCCAAAAACCAAAGATAAACAGCAAGTAGGCTGCGTGTTTCTCATTTTAATACAAACCAGACCTGCTGTGATTTATCTTGAAGAGTGTTACGAGGCTTTCCAGGATGAGAGGTCAGAAAGGTAAAGTGCAGACAGCTCCAGTTCTTTAGCGAGCAGGGTAATACTCCACATCTTATCTGGCTCATCCTCAGTCTCGAGCACTTTGAAGGAGTAGCGAGACTTTAAGTTTAATTAAAAAATGACTTGGTGCTCAGAACCAAACCACAAGCCCATAACCGGGGCCTCACACATAACAGGCAAAAGTTCAAAACTGTGTTTACAATAGGACAAAGATTATTTTCCACAGCTGCTTGTGGGCTTGATTTATTTTTTCTCCTCGTGTGCTTGTCTAGCCTTTTCTGGAGAGATTTCCCACTATATCTATCAAAGACTTTCTGTGGCGCTTTCCTTTTCTTTTTTAATTCACACAGCAATTCATTTTTCCATTAGAAACCAGGCAGACATCGAGTCCTGAATTACTTTCCCTGGAGTGCCATTGTTGCTGAACATGAGGGAAATGTGCTATGGGGACAGGATAGCAAAGAAGGTATTCAACTTTGGGGAGTCTCAGGTGCTACCTCACTACTTTCTTCCCACAGGAGATGGAGTTTATGCTTCATCCATCCTGCTGTGAGCCTGCTCTTCCACAGCAAATCTATATTGTTTTTTCTCTTTTGATTCTCACCTTAGTGTCGCCCATGCCCTCGGACTCAGACACCTGGTAGCTGAGGTCCGTCTCCTCAAAGCCTGTGGCACTCATGCGCTGGTCTGTGGAGGGGTCCGAGCGCGGTGGCGAGTCTGGCGAGTTGAGGCAGGTTTGGATAAGGGCTTTGCCCGTTTCACTGGTGATCATGGGTTGGAGTTTGCGAGTGGCAAAAGTGTAGACATGACCCGTTTCACTGGCCACAAGCAGTAGAACCTGGGTTCCCGTCAGGGTGGAGAGTTCATAGGCCTGGAAAAGAGAAAGAGCAAAATCCACGTGTCTTACAGAGTGTAGCGCTGTTGTTGCAACAGTCTTCATTCACATTATAACTACAATTCAAACAAACTGAGTGGTTCCCAAACTGCAGCTTTGATTGCTATCAGTTCATACTCAAGGTTTCTCTATAAAACAACAGATTCGAGGGGTGAATGTCTGGAAATAAACAACCTAGACGAGAAAACATGAGAAACTAAATATAACCCTGTAGTGAACTCTGACGTAGAGCACAAATGAAGCTAAAATAACATGAGATAAGGCTCCCAGAATAGAGTGTGATATAGTTGAGAGTCTGATTGAAGCAGGGGACTGGCCTGCACAGGAAGGGGGAGTGGTAGAACCCAGCCTGGGCGGAGGACATGAGGAGTCACTCTCAAACACACAGAGGTAGCTTGCTGTAAAACACGAGGCTAACATCACTCTCAACCTTGTCATTCATTACACAGCGTTCAGACACTCACCATCAACTATTATGAGACTCAAATCACACATAAACACCGAGGCTGCACTCAGAGTGAACTCCTAAGAAAAGGCTTTTTATCTAAATGAGTCATCAGCTATGTGGAGGATGTATCTGATGCTGCAAAGGCACAGTGCCATTACCATCACCTTGGTGAACACAGCAGAGCCAAAACTCCAGCAAGCTGATGGAAGTGCTATTGTAAGTTGGAGTGCAGCACAGACTGACAGACTGAGGAGAAAGACTGATCACTTCCAAATTTTAAGGATTTTAGGAAGCCTTAAGCTCATGTTCTCTCTGTTCTCACAGTATTTATCATGGGCCGACTCAGTGCAACGCAAACTGTCTAGGAGCATGTGAACCGAATAGTATAACAGTGCGTAATAATGGTGTCGATGCCAGTGACACCTTGGCTGTTTATTTATGCCAAACTTTTGGTGTGTGTCTGTGGGTCTAACAACTGTTTAAAAGGAATCGCAGGCATGTGGTACAATTCACCTCTCCAGCCGCCAAGTGAATGAACTACACAGCTCACAGTCACCCTCTTCACTACCATCTACCAGCAGCATGTAACAACACAGTTGGATATTTGGGCAACATCCAAGATAGTAAAAGACTAATTTGTTAACTTAAGTATGCTCAGGTGGCAGGACCATATAGACCTCGACAATGCTTTAATCATTTTCCTTGTGCTGCTGAATTTCTCATAAATATGCATGACTGCTGTGTGGGTGTGTGAGGGGTCACCTCCTGCTGTAATTGGGTCTTCTGCCACAAAAACGTCCCAGTCATGCTATATATCATAAACATACTCCAACGCAAACATTCTGCAATTCAAAAACAACTACAGCAAATCAATGTTGGGTGTAATTAAGGCTCTCTTGTTTTGTCTGCTGGTGATTGGAACACCATTCCAAAGCGTAGCCCCGTGATTGAACGGTTGCTAGTTCAAATCCCTTGAGAATGTCTTTCGTGGGGAACCGACAGTAACACCGCTCCTGCAAAGTTGTGTTATCAAAACTTGAAGCTCTGCAAAGCAGCATAGATTAGTGAATTCATGGATTTCCTGAGTGACAGAAATGTATCATTAACCTGATTATTCAATAACTGAAAAATATTTTCTGCATCATGTTTCTCAAATTTGTTTTTGTTACATCTGTTAATTCATAGTATTTTTAAAAAAATCATTACTCTTGTCTGAAAATCATAACAAAATCCCCAAATAATAGTCTTTTTTTATATTAAGTATTTCTTTTAGGGAAGCCAGTTTTAGGCTGCTGCTATGCAAAGTGGCATGGCTTAATGGAGAGGAGCTTCAATAAATGTTGCATTTGTAGCTAAGACAAATCTAAATATCTGTGTGCTGTGGACAAATAACAAAAACAGGGAACACGAGGATTAATTCAGTAGTGTGGTACTTAATATCTAACTATATTTTTTGTGCAAGCTGAATGTGCACTAAATCTGAAGGTCTTTGAGAAGAGAAGAAATGGGCCTCGCCACCTCCTTCAAAACGAAACTAGGCTCCTAGAAACCAGTTTGAGACCTATCTACTATGAATCTTCCCACTCCACCCACTTGTCAATTTTTTTAATGGCTGCTGACATAGTGTAGGCAACATTTTCAAAATCTCCATCCCCACAGTGTGTCAAATAGTGTTCACGTTGCCAAGAGCCTACATAAAGACACCTCAGTTTCCACGACAACGGTCTGGGATACATAAGAGAAACAAGGGAAATACAGCCGAGAAGACACTGCAGGCACTAAATGAAAAGCCTGCTTGCAAGAGTTTATTTTAAAAGTCATAACAAAAAATTACTGTCTACAACAAACCACCTGCTATGATATTGGTGAAAGGTTGGCCCTTGGTGCACGCTGCAAAGCAATACTTTTCACAGCAATTGTGTATTTGAGTTGTGGAGTTTCAGTGAAATATTGCTTTAGTACTAAAGTTAGAAAGACAGTATTGGATTTAACTGATTAAGCACCAGATCTTAGAAATAAAAAGAGGGCTGAGGGTGACCACTGACATGACCAATGTACAGTGCCATAATGCATACACAGACAGTCCCTGGCTCCTCTTTGTGTGCGTGCTCACAGACTGTCCTCTGATCTGCCTCCCTGGAGTTTAGTCAGCCGTTGGCACCTACAGGCCCTGCTGCTTCTCACCACCACATGGCAGTAAGCAAAGCTCTGCTTCAGAGACTGAAGGATCGGGCTGTACACTGTGGGCTACTGATGCAGGCACTTCTAGGTCCGTTAGTGTGTGAAGGTGCATGGGAATGTGTGCAGGAATGAGTGTGTCCATTTGTCTTGAAAATGTAAGAGTATGAGTGTTTGTTTGATAGTTGTGGGGTTAGCTTGTTCATAAATAGAATTGTCACTTGCTGGGGGCTATTAAAAGCCCATTGCCTGTCATGAATGTCCTGACTTCTTCATATTTAGTGAGTCAGGTTGTGCCACTACCGTTTTATTAAATCAAACTTTGATATGAATCACTGCTGATAACAGCCTATAGGCTTATTGTTATTATTGCTCATTGACACAGCATTTTCTCACTGGTGTTATGAGTGTTACCTCAGTGTAACCCTCTTGAAGCATAATCCCATGAATGAATGAATAAAAAGCAGCAAATATTATTCCTGAGTGTATCCAGGAAAATCAACAACTGAGTCACACTTGAATTAAATGTTACTTGTAGTGTGAAAACCTGAGGCAAACATCTGACTCACCTTTTTCATAATGCCCGTCTTCCTCTTGCTGAATGTGGTGTACCGTCTCAACTTGTTGTCAATAAATTCCATCTTTATTTTTACCCGCCCACGTGTCTTCTTCCCCGGCTTTGCCCCGGCGACCCCTCCGGGCACCATGCCGTAACCTCCTGGAGGTATTCCCACCTCCTGCCCCGTGACCGCAGCTTCCATGTCCCCTCTCTCCCGCTTCACCCCTCTCCTGCTGTCTCCGATTGAACCTGCTGGATCATCTTCATCGCCGGAGTCCGAGTCAATATCCGAGCCGCTGCACAGGGGCGCACTCTCTCTGTCCGGGTCGAATCTGGCTCCGTGAGGCAACATTACTCCTGTGTTTAAACCGACCATGTTGCCCTGGACGGAGGTCTGTAGAGGTGTCAACCCCGTCCCGTTCCCAGATCTCACACCTCGCGGACCCCCCGGACCGTTAGCCCCCAGCATCCCGACGGCGTCCCCCTGTCGACCGGCAGCACCGGTCCTGTCGCTGACCCCCGTTAAAGGGTGCCCTGCTCTGACCAAGAGGGGACGAATCCCGCCGCGGACAACCCCGGAACTGTGTCCTGTGATACCTCTGCCTGAAGCCGACCCGTTTCCAGATAGTGCCGACCCGACCTGGCTCGGTAACATTCTATTTACTGGACCGAGTCTCTAATCACCAGCCCAAAAGCTGGAGCTTGTTGTCTCGTAAATGACTGATAGAACGCGTGCACGTCTGGGTCAACAAATATAAACAAACCAGGTCAGTTGAGGGTCTGTAGACTCCAGTAAATAACCGAGACAAACTTTGGAAAGTGATGCTGCCCCCTGGACCCTTCAACCCCGGATCAGTTTGCTTCACCCTCCTCTATTTCCAAAACTCCGAGCACTTTCTCAAAAAGGAAAATGCGAAGAGCGCCCTCGGTGGTGCTCCGCCGTGTCATGTAGTCTGGTTAGTGAGCAGACATTAACGCTTGCGTCGGCCTGCTAGTATCAATAAAGTAATTTATACTGTATCACTATTGCAATATGTATCTTTTCATTGATTAAAATAAATAAACGATCGCGATTATAAGCCCGCGTTTACGACAGCGGAGTGATATTACAAAGATGGAACTACTTTCCTCCATATAAAGAGAGACACGCTTCCTTATTTGGTGCTGTCGCTCCTTATTTGGTGAGTCACAGCGTCGCCTATCGATTGGCTGAGGATTATCTGAGCAGCGCTGCCATTGGTCAGAACCACACACTCATTAAAATAAATACCAAAATGGTTGCGCTACCGACGACGTCACCGTGGACAAGCACTGACACCAAAATAACCAAACATCCAACTTATGTAGTCCCAACACTTTGTACTTTCTCATACCACAATTCATGCTTACAATTATACCAAGATACGTCAAAATACGTCTATGTCGGACGAAGGTCCTGGAATTACTTTTTAAGGTAGATAAAAACTGGTGATATACTGTTGGTGTTATATAGAATAAATTCCGGAATTCTGTGCAAGATGTTACTTGACGTCTGTTACATCAATTCTTAATTTACGGCAAATTAATTTAAAATGACATACCCATCACACGCTGATTATCTTCAAAATACTGTCTTCTCGAGAATTGCATCATCACTGTTTACAAATTAAGGTTTACAAGTCTTTGTAATTATTGTTTTTAATAAACATATATGGCAAGTTTAATGCTGAAGAGTTTTTTCCCAGCAGACATTTTCACATGCTGTAATAAGAAAAGCACGTGTTAATAATAATAATGTCATTTTACATGTGTGCCTTTCCTGCTTTGACATGTTGACATGGCCGCAGTGAAAAGGCCAATCACAGGTCAGGACAGTTTGGTATCTGATATGAATGTGAGGGATTATGTGACTGATTGAAATGATGCAGTAAACCCCGCCTAGCAGAATCTCCGGACAGGTAAAAACAAACATTGTTTAATATAATTGTCTGGACCTCTGCCACCTCCAGCTGTAATATAATGCAATATGGTGGACAGATAATGAAAACATTTTAAGTATTAATCAGATCAATTGAAAACATTTCCACATATTTTTAAAAAAAATTTACTAAT
The DNA here is from genome assembly GCA_901007825.1 of Macroramphosus scolopax. Lineage (NCBI taxonomy): Eukaryota > Metazoa > Chordata > Actinopteri > Syngnathiformes > Centriscidae > Macroramphosus > Macroramphosus scolopax. Next base: position 123,631 of record CAAKHC010005276.1, on the reverse strand, counting down.
GTGGGAATCCACTCCTGCAGCTACAATAGGTAATGTTATCCCGTTTCTCTTGATTATATGGGAAAGCATTTGACAAGCTTTAAAGGGTTTAATTTAAAAAGGCCCGCTAAAGATGTACAGCACCATCTGGTGGTAAATACAATGTTTAAGTGGCAGGAAAACAGATGGACATTAAATATGTCCATACATGGTTTATATATATTAAAAACGTGACTTTCAATTGAGCCTCTGTTGTAATGAGAATACCACACATTGAAACAATTAATCAGTTCTTACAGGCACATGTTGAATCCAGCAGGAGGATCAGCTTGCAGAGACTTGTCCCACTTGCGGAATCTACCCGAGTGAACATTTCTTCACTTTTACGTCGCTGATTATATCATGCGGTGAAGCAGCTGCAAGCAGGAGCTGTCAAGCGACAGTGAAGTGGCAACATTTTAATGAAAGAAGCTTTTAAAAATCATATTAATTGGGGTTTAATACCCAACATGAACATTTTTCACCATCCAATGATCTCGTTTAAGATAGTTTTCTTTAATATTCCACATGTATCACCACACTATTTGGATCAAAATGAATGATTAAGAACTGTTTGTTGTTATTCTCTCCTAGTGAACATTAAACATGGCGTCTAACTGGAATAATTTGTCAACAGTTGCAGATGGGTGTTGATGCATTGCTGTAGATGAAGCACGACACGCTGGGTAAAAACACTGTGAACCTTTATTGACAGCAGTATGTATAATTCTGAATATATCCGTGATTACTGTGAACGTTTGCTGAAGCAGATTAAAAAAAAGAAGTCTAGGTGTGAGTGCCTAGCATTCATAGAAACAAAACATTACACTAAAAACAAGGTATAAAAACAAGTTCATACACAAAGGCCATTGCATTTGATTAGATAATGTAACAAAAAAAGAGGGAAACAGTTTAGATAATCCTTCATTTACCAGGCACTTAAATTAGTACTGGTGACCAGCAGTCACTCTTTTGACCTCCTTTGTTCTTTGTGTTAGCATTTGCAGCTGCTTTTTGCACACCGAGATAGATCATGAGAAATAATACATGACTAGCTCAGAGAAGTACCTCTCTATTATAAACATAGTAAAAAAAACACAGGACCTTCATCATAAATAAACAGGCACCTGCATGTCCTTCTACACAACATGAGATAAAGCGGGATATTCCTTTAAGTGAAGTTAGTGCATGGCTTCTACATTATGTACACATTGCCAGGTGTGATGGCCCACTTTGCATTGCACACAAAACAGCTGGACCCGAAAGGAAACAACGATTGGACCTCTCAAGAAATGATGTTGCAGGTTAAACAGTGATAGTCTGCATCCCTGCAGTTTAGAAAAAACGGTAACATGTTATTGACGAGTAACGGTGGTGACCAATAAGCACCTCAAAGTTAATTCAAGAATAGAACACACTCATGAAAACACACAAAGCCCACACTGTCTCATCTATTCAACATATTTGTTGGCTACAAGCTTGATCTTTTCTTTCTTCTTTTTTTGTTCCTCAAGTGTTGCCGTAACAGGGATTACTGTTCTCAAGTCTCCTCACGTCGCACATCCAAAGCGTAGCAGATGGCAAAACTTCATGCAAACCCCTTTTCCATGTCGTCCTTGAACATGCACTGTAGCATAAGAACAGTTCAGTGGCACACACACACGCACACACACACACACCAGAGGTTAATGTTGGTCGTAGTGTGCAGGTGTTGCCTCTGTGGTGGAGAGTAGCCAGGCGTCTCCTCTAGGATGACACCGGGTCGTTCAGGATGCATCTGACTGGTTAGCTTCAAGCCCGCCAAGTGAAAATGTGTCACTCAACACACTCTTAAATGGGGGATGCAATATTCAAGAAGCATCAATGTTCCACTTTAGGCACAAGAAATCCCACATATTCGTTCCATTTTCATGAGAAAATACTGAGGAGGTGATGTTATTGATTTGAGCCGGGAAAGCACTTGATCCTACATCCCCACGGAGCAGGTCTGTGTGTGTGTGTGTGTGTGTGTGTGTGGAGGGGTAGAGGCACTGAGGTTGTGAGGCTCCATGAAACAACGTGTCTCTGGGATAGAGCGGCTGCAGACAGGCAGGCAGGGTCACAGGGGAAGCATAGACAGGGACTCAAGGGGAGGGTCATCCATGTTGCATTTAAGGCAAACGTAAAACCCTGGCCCTTCTCACAAGAAGCCATTCACAAGAAAAAATTTGTGTGTTTCCACTGATTGTAGCAAACAAGTCTTATCCACACACCCAAAGTCTGAAATGCATATTTCTTAAAAAAAAAAGTTCTCCTCAACCCACTTCCCTGAAATGTGAGACTAATAATCCAGCATTCCTGTCTTTATGTTTGGGGAAAGGAGGTTGGTTAGAGTTCCCCTCTAATGTGCGTCGTCTCAGACTTTGCTATCAGAAGGCAGCTCGCCCAGTGTGTGGACGATATCACTGAAGGAGGGGCGCTCTTTGAGGCTGGGTGCCCAGCAGCTGACCATGAGCTTGTAGATTTTGGAGGGGCATCCGTCAGGGGCAGGCAGCTTCAGCTTCCCTGTCTGCAGACCTGGACGGGGGAAGAGCCAGCACAGAGAGGATACGACAAATCAGAAACATGAAAGTCTTTAGTTGTCAAGAGCCTCTAATTCCACATTTAAAACCAGGAAGACCAATATCAAGCAGCCCATCAGAAACTATTACAAAAAGTCTGACACTGACCTTCCAGCACTTCGTTGTCACTGAGTTTGGTATATGGCATTTCCCCGTGACTGAACACCTCCCACATCAACACTCCAAAGGCCCAAACATCGGACTTGGTGGAGAAATCGTCCTCGAACACAGACTCTGACGGGAGCCAGCGCAGGGGGATCCATGCCTGTCTGTAGTGATAGTACTCGCTACACACAAGAAAGAGGACATTGGGACAACCACAGTTAGCCAGATGACCTGAAATACTCTACTCTAAGTGATTTATTTAATGAAATTGATGTGTTATTGTTCATATCTGCAGTCTGACCTGTTGTAGACGTCCTTGCTGAGGCTGAGTGATGCTACTTTGACGCGCCTCTGACTGTTGACCAGGCAGTTTCGGGCAGCCAGGTCTTTGTGAACAAAGCGGTGATTAGACAGATGCTCCATCCCATGAGCCACCTGGGCACAGATGGAAACCTGGGCAGACAGACATAATGAGTTGATACCTCATATGCATCCTGATATCAGTAGAAATGCAGTTTTCCTTGGATGAATCAGCTTTGAAATGAGCTTGATATTAGCGTGCTGTACCGGGCAATTGACCCCATGAGGCTGTCAATCATCTACTAATCACACTTACTTTGGTCTTGGTGCTGATGGGCTGAGATTTGACCTTGTCATCTTTGTTTTTGGAAATTCTCAGGAACTGCTTTAAGTCTCCCTGGTTTGAAAAGATCAGAAAAAAATCATTAAGTCAGCGGGAAAAAAAAATCCTTCTTCATCCATATTGTGTTTTCCTGAGAGTTTACCAGGTCATAGTACTCCAGGATCATGTAGTGGGGCTCTGCCTCTCTGCACAGGCCCAGCAGACGGACAACGTTGGGGTGACTGAGCTTGGCAAACATTTCAGCTTCACGGCGGAAGTCGAGCTGAAGCTGTTCATCTCTGGTTTGCAGGCTCTTCACCAACACCACCGTCTCCTCCTCCCTCTCCTCGATACCTTTAGCTTTGGAGAGCAGCACCTCACCAAACTCCCCTTTGCCTGAACAGACACAAACACACAGAGCAAATGTCAGGGCAGAAAAAAAATCACCCTCATACATCTTGTTTTGTCAAGTGAATTAACGCCGCCCAATTGTCTTTATATTTATAACACAAGAATGATCATTCACTTAATTTTCTGTTTAAACAAGACTGTAAAAACGGAACCTTTTGGGTAATAAGCCTGAAGATTTTACCTAAAGCAGTGATGGTTTGTAGGTTTGCTCGAGAAAAGTGGAGCTTATCATTGTTGACGTGGCTGTGGCGTTTTTCGGTTGTTGCTATGGTTCCCATGTTGGTGAGTGCCACCTCCTCCTGGATCTCAGTGGTGGTATGGCCATTTTGTTGAACAGCCCCTCCTGACAAACAACACACACATCACTGTGTCAAAGGTGACAGACAAATCTGAAGACATATTTTAGCTTCATAAGAATAGTGAGTAGTCAAAAATAACCTTTCCTCAGTTGATTTTTTCTCTTGTTACAATATATTTCTATTACATACTAATGAACAGATTTTTAGACACAAATGAACAAACAAACACATGATCGCAACAGATGTTAAAGTTGAACAAGTTAAGCAAGTGAACTTTTATGTCTTGTGCAATACCCAGGATGAACACAAGATGGCAGCAAACACCAAACGGACAAAAGTGAAGTTGAGGGAAAATCCTGGCACCACAATCTCAAACATTTTCCTATCCAGCATGCTCACCATTGAGACACTCCATCTCTGGCTCTTCTCCGTCTTGGCCCTTCTGCTGTCTTTTGGCATTGCGTCTCTTCTTACAGTAGAACATGAGCCCGAGTACAACAATGATGTAAGCCACCGCTGCCCCCACCGACAGGCCGATGGTTTGAATCATCTTGTAAGGAGCCCTGTCGAACTCTTCATCCTGGGTCAGCAATGGTTTATCTGTCAAGCACAGGCAGAGACACGATATAATAATACTAGAAAAACTAGACGTCTTTTTGTCGACATCTCGTATTGTTTAACAGCTTTCAGCTGAACAATTTCGTGTTTCTCCATTGAGAGCATTTTTTCCCGAAAGGATTTAGAAATACGAGCTGTGAGTGGAAAAAGTGGTGAACCACAGTGATTTGGATGCGGTTCGCATTGAAGCAACCACTGCAGTTGTTTGCAAAGCTTCACCCATGCAGCATTTGCTAGAAAGCTGTTACACATCCTCAATGCTGTACACAAGGCTCTTATCTATTATACAGTATATATTAAAACTTCTGATGTACTTAAACAGTTCAAATCACCTTAATCAAGGAGTTGCTGTTCACACAGTTACCTTTGGCTTTCTGGCAATTACATTCATAATTACAAAATAGACTTATTTAACTAACGTCAGCACATCAGTACAGTTTGTCAGCGGTACGTGATGATTTCCCCCCTGATGACTCAGAGCTCTCCTCCCTTGTTCTTCCCGTGTCACCACTAGACAGCATGGTTGTGCTGCGCTGCCCGTGCTGGCTGATCAAGACAGCTCTCAGCGAGCAAAGCGTAGACAGAAAGCCACACGGATTCCAATCTGACAGGTCTCTTTCATGTCGCAAGGCGATTTATCGTACATACAGCTCTGGAAACAATTAAGAGACGACTCCAAGTCTTTGTTAAATCTGCATCTCTACATGTATGGCAGCCATTCCCTTCCAGTGTCTGTTGAATTCCAACACAAGCACAACTCATTCTACTTAAGGAGGTGCTGATTGGGTGATCACGTGAACCAAATCTTATTTAAAGTGGAAAAGTATGAAAGCCACTGCTGTGGTCGTCACTATCCTCTTGCAATAGAACCAGCTGGAGGGCAGAAACAGTGCTAGTAAAACCTCAAAAGGAATTGGAATCAAAATAACTATTGACTATGACAAAAGTGTTG
>CAAKHC010005276.1:103630-117986 GCA_901007825.1 Macroramphosus scolopax | reverse complement strand
GTGATCACGTGAACCAAGTATAAAAACCACTGCTGTGGTCGTCACTATCCTCTTGCAATAGAACCAGCTGGAGGGCAGAAACAGTGCTAGTAAAACCTCAAAAGGAATTGGAATCAAAATAACTATTGACTATGACAAAAGAGTTGAAAAGAAAAGTTTTGAGTGAGGAAAAGAAGTGTTCAATTCTGGCATTACTGGCAGAGGGATACAGAGCATCAGGTTGCTTCCATCCTTAACATTTCAAAGACAGCCGTTCGTAAGAACAAGGTCAAGCAGAAGACATTAGGGACAACAAAGCCAACGACCGGCAGAGGGCAAACTGACTCTCCACTGACCGGGATGACCGCCAACTCATTCGGATGTCACTCAACGACCGTAGGATGACATCAAGTGACCTACAAAAAGAATGGCAAACGGCAGCTGGGGTGAAGTGCAAGGCGAGGACGGGTCGGAACAGGCTCCTGGGGGCGGGGCTGAAGTCGTACAAAGCTAGAAAAAACACATACACTATTTGGACAAAAGTATTGGGCTACCTACACATTACACATCTAGGAACTTTTATGACTTCCCATTCCAAATTCATAGGCATTGATATGAAGCTGGTCCCCCCCTTGCAGCTATACCAGCTTCCACTCTTCTGGGAAGACTTTCTACGAGGTTTTGGAGCATGTCTGTGGGAATTATTGCCCGTTCATCCAGAAGAGCATTTGTGAGGTCAGACGCTGATGTTGGACAAGAGCGCCTGGCTCTCTCCAATCCCCGTACTAGTTCATCCCAAAGGTTTTCAGTGGGGTTGAGGTCAGGGCTCTGTGCGGGCCAGTCAAGTTCTTCCACATCAAACTCATCCAACCAGGTCTTCATGGACCTTTGCTTTGTGCACTGGGATACAGTAATGAGGGCCTTCCCCAAACTGTTTCCACAAAGTAGGAAGCATAGAATTGTCCAAAATGACTTGGTAAGATGAAGCATTAAGATTTCCCTTCACTGGAACTAAGGGGGCTCCAGAGTCCAGGAACTCTGCAGTTAATGAGTCAGCAGAGCTTTGGCGACTTTTACGCACTCTGACCTCAGCACTCGGCGACCCCGCTCTCTAACTTTACGTGGTCTGCTACTTCGTGGCTGAGGTTACCTAAACGTTTCCACTTTACAATAATACCACTTACAGTTGATCTTGGAATATCCCATATGGCAATGGGACTGAATGAAACATCTAAATTCAATGATTGAGAGGAGTGGCCCAATACCTTTGTCCATATAGTGTACCTATAAACCTTGTTGATATGGGAAACTAGTATGACTGTAATTTTTAGCTCCAGGCGGCAAACAAGGAGCAAGAGTGCGAGGCGTTATTAGATCTAACATCCGCCCAATCCCATCACCCCGGTGACAGCCGCGGCGTCACAGACGTGTACGTGGTTATTAACCTGTCCAGGTGGATGACAGGCAGAGGGTGATGGTTTAATTAATGCCTTCATCCTACACTGGTGATCACAGCTTAAGCCCCGTGTGTGTGTGCACCTTTGTTCTTGATCAAGGAAGCCTCTGTGTGTTTAACTCACCGACTACATACAGCTGAGCCACACGGTCTTTGATGCTGCAGCTGTTTCCGGCTACACATGTGTATCTGCCCGTGTCATCTGTAGTGACGTCCGAAATTACCAAGGAGCCGTTCGGCATCTTCTGGAACCTAGAAGGGAGATAGAAGGAGAGAAATGAACCTGGAGGTCTTTATGTTCAGGAACATCCGTGAATGCAGGTTTCAATAATGAATAGTAGTTTTAGATGCTAGAAAAAAATACCTTTGCTGAGGGAACGCAAAGAAATATATAAGGCTGATAAGACAGTCGCTTCATCTTGCTTTAACATTTAAACGTCAAATTCCAAAAAATACTTTGATGCATACACATTTTATTCACCTGTGCTATGGTAAATCTATAGCAGACACACAGAGATGAAACCTGTTTGTCACGAACGGAAACCCTGAGCAAGTGTGGTTATTACTATTTATCATTTACCTCTTGTTCTTACTGATGTCCAGCGTCTTGTCTTTGACCATCCAGTGGATGTGAGGCTCGGGGCTGCCGGTGGCCTGACAGTGCAGGATGGCTGTGTGGCCCTGGTACACTGTTGTATTTTCAGGATCCACCTTAAAGCGAATGTACACTATGTGTGTACATTTACACACACACACACACACAAAAACATGGTCTTTAATGAAACACTTCCACCACAACTCGGCTTGAATGAATCATTCACAGACTAAAGGACTGCGGTGAACATCCTCTCAGTTACACTGTTACAAACCAAACAAGCAATTCATTACTGGGCTGTAAAAAGGCCGCAAAGTACACAATAAATGCTGCTGCCACTTGATGAGGAGGATCAATGAATGTCTCCTCATGAAAGCAGCCTCATGTATACTGAAACCACATGTACTGTTAATGTGGGACTGATGGCTAGCAGGGCAGCGTGACCCTTTCTCTTATAATTCCCTGTTCTAGGAGGATGAGTCAGTAGTTTACCGGCCACAGTGAGGGTCACCAAGGCTCTGATCTCCCCCTGGAGGCTGTTGGAGGCGATACAAGTGTAGTTGCCGGCATCGCTGCGGGTGACTTTGGTGAAGTGGAGCTGGCCGTTCCTCTGCTCAACGTGGAGAGGCAGGTCTCCTCCATCTGCAGCAGGAAACAGACAGACAGACAGACAGGGACATGGGGGTAGATGCATATTTAGTTCAAGTGATTAAGACGTCAATCTTCCTCACATTCTACCCATCGCAAATTCTGTGCATGTCTCTACATATCCTTGTAGAAACTGTCATCATTAGCAGCACGATGTGAAGGGTTTCATGCTGCTTTTTGAAAGAAGACAAGTCTGATTTGAAGGATAAATCTGGTATTTTATTACCTGCGTTCTATTTTCACGGTTTGAGGTGTAAGCGAATAATACGGACGCCAACTTTCGAAATCAGTCCAGAGCGCAGCGAGAACCCTTTAATGTTTACAACGGAACTTTGTTCCGCGTCAAATCAAAAAGTGGCTGTTTACGCCACAAACAGTATCTGATTGTTATTATCTTTATCTGACAACACTATGGAGAACATCCCAACAGGCATAGACGCACAACAGTTAACAGGAGGCATCGCTCTGCCATCTGGCAGGCCCGAGATGTTGCAGGAAGACAACAGTGTCAGTATATGCCAGTAAGAATGAGAGGGGCATTCCCAGAGCGGAGGTCCTGTTATAAACTGAAGTTATTGTGTTAACCTGGTAATCCAGCCTTTAGACATACGTCCATCTCTACGGATGCTTCCCATCAAGTTGTATGCATGATTTAGACCCAAGAACATGAGAAACTAGAGACCTGGTCTCAAAATACAGGATTTATCTGTAGATTTGTTTTTTTGAAGCCTGTCTGAATACAATACTTAAGTGCCAATATGTTCATGGTAAAAGGTCTTGGTCACTATAACCATCCCCCCGTGTGACCCTCAGTCGACATCTAGATGGGCTTTTTGTCCTCCAGGCCATCAAAATGTGCTCACATGCCTCTGTAACTGATAAGACGTGGAATATGTCACATGTCTGGTGTTATCTGGTTCGTTCTGAAATACTTCTGCAACAAGCAAATGAGTTCCATATAATTCTATGTAGTATGTGTGTCATGTGCATGTTAAATGTTTGTAATGGGACAAATGTAGATTCCCGCAATAAATCCATGCGCAACAACGTGAATGTATCACTTCCGCTGCATCATGGCAGGGACTATTAAACATAATCATAAGAGGGGATTTCGCACTGGCTTTTGAAGATATAAACTCTAAGTAGGCTCATCATAACTTCAGCTGAACTTTGGAAAAGCTGGATGTGTAGTGTCCTCATTCAAAAGCATCGCTTCAATGTTGTAGTTCCAAAGCCCATTTCCACATTTATCTGTCCACGTATGTTCTATATTAAGACAGATTTAAAAAACCTCTGAGATTATCCTTTGATAGAGTGGTTTTCACACCTGCTTTGGTCCAGCGGATGGTGGGAGTCTCTCTGCCTTTAGCAGAGCACTGGATGGTGATCTCATTATCCAGCTCCAGGCACTGAACGGGCTGGGGGGTCGGGGTGAACTTCAGCTTCTCTGAAACAAGTCAAAACACCACACGCACATTACACACGTGGTAAACACAGAGAGGCACATGCCAGGGCCTCTGTTGTGCAACCCACACTGCAGATAACAGACGCTAAGTCGATGCCCATCGTGTTCAGACACATGCAGGAAAATGTGGCTTCATACTCAAATGCACGTGTATAAAAACTTATTGTCTGTCGGAGGCTGAGATAAAACAAGTAGAAGGAGAGGCCAGACATAATACAATCTCAGTCAGGCCATCCTATATCAGCATTATTCAAAGATAATACGGTAAAACGGGGGCTAAAATAAAGCTGCTGTGCATGACTCATATGTTACACCTCTGTGGCTGTCCTGCAGGACACCCACAAGCTCAACCTATTTTTAGGTAACACACATTCCCTCACACACAAGCCCGCGGGCGAGACCACTTTTGTTTGATATTTTCTCTCAGGACTGTAATACTCACAGCCCGGATATGATTTCACTCACATGATCTTTCTGTCAAGTCTGGGGAACGACTCCAAGCCCATTGACTGCAAGAAATGTATTATCTCCTGTATGTAAGTACGAACTGACAGCTTACCGAGCACGATGACTCTAGCTATCCCAGACAGTTGGCCGCCGACTGTCCTGGTTTCACAGCCGTACATGAGTCCGTCGTACACCTCCACGTTGTTGATCCTGAGGGTGCCGTTAGGGAACAGCCTGAAACGAGAGTCCTGGAAAGAAAGAAGAAAAATTAAGTCGGTATTCTCCGAGGATACAAACATTTAGCAGATATTACACAGGTTTAGGGGGAAGTTAAAAGTGATGGTTCGCCTTGTATGCAATGAACGTCGTTAAACTGACCTCTGAGGTGATCTCGTTGTTGCTGCGGCGCCAGATGACCTCAGGTTCAGGGGTGGCCTCAGCCTGACAGTGGAGGTAACCTGGTTTACCCTCTTCTAAACGGGTGTCCTGGGGCCTTGTCACCCACACTGGTGGAGCTGTGGGAAAAAACACATGTATTAAAAGAGTGCACGCATTAATCGCTCACTTACACAGTGTAATCGTAATGTAATTAACCATAAACAACACATGACAGTGATGATCATTTGGTCAGTCTAAACATAGACGCCATAATAATCTAATTCTAACAGACATGGTGGAAGCCAACGGACACATTTCAGCCGCTGCGCTTGACACTCGTTGTGCTCTAATGCTAACGCTGATCTATAGGCTGAGTTCTTTCAACACGTCCATGTGAATGAAAGTCAATAAAGCACATTATAATCAGCATCATCTCCGACTCACTGGCCACGGTGAAGGTGACCTCCTGCGTCCTCCGGCCAGCCTTGTTCTGAGCTATGCAGGTGTAGATGCCTGAATCTCCCGCCTCTGTTGGACTGAAGACCAGATCCAGGCCGTCCTGGTACACCCGCCCCTCTGCGGGCACCCGCTGACCTCCTCTCTCCCACCAGACCTCGGGCTTGGGTTTGCCCCGCGGGGGGCGACAAGCTACCCGCTGCAGGGTGTCTGCCGTGAAGACGTTCGACATCTTGGACACCATGTCTTCTATCTCTGTGTTGGAGAGCAGAGGGAATGTACAGTGTTAAGTGTCAATTTAAATTCTGAAATTCATTTACATCAGACTCCAGATAATCATCGTGCTGTCTTCAAAGCCAGTGAGGCATGACTGACCCAATTCCCCCCGGGGAATAATAAAGTACTTCTGATTTTGAATTTTCCAGAGAGCGACCCGCGGTTAATTCCAACTCACAGTACTCTTAACAGATATCCTGTCTTGTTAAGAAAAGTCTTCTGATTTGCAGCGCAGGCCTCAGTAATCAGAGAACAAAGCGCCCGGTAGGAGAACTGAGTCTATAGGTTGTTCTTCGTATGGAATTAACTCGGGCCTGTGTGAGGCGGGTCATATCAAAGATGGCAGCTTCTATACAGCGAGCGGAGTGTGATCTGTGCTACAAAGACTCACAAGACCTCCCACTACTGTGCGGTATGATACGGTGCGTTCAAGATGGAAGTCTTTAATACTTTATCGGCCAACAATGCTCTGAAAGCTGGTCGATGGCTACGACCTTCAGCGAGTCAAAGCTCTAAATCAATTAATGAGAACAGAGGAAAACACATTTTTCAGCAGATGAAAGAGAAGTTTAGCTGGGAAAGAAGGGGCGGGGGCAGCGGGAGGGGAAGGGAAATGAACGGGGTGGAGCTATGATGGAGAGACAGTTTAAACTTGTCCCTAAATACTGAATTCTACTGTGACACAATCCTCTTTAATGCCTTGGAGGGATTACCATCAGATTAAGTGAATTAAGGTATTTAAGCAGAGCTATGGTTCACTGGGTTAAAACTGCAGATGTAGTCGTATTTCGTTAATCCAAAAACCTTGTTTGAGAGGAGTAAAGTGTTGCGGATACTGAAACGCATTGAAATTCCAGCCTTAAGCTCACTCAAAATATTTGACTTGCATGCACTTGCATTTCAAAGGCTGCCTGATTAGTAAGATGAGAAGATACTACAGCTTGTTCTTGCTCTAAGCTCCACCAGCCGTTTCATTTTTTTTTAGGAACTTCTGTTTAGTTTCTTTGTTAGACGGGAATAGAGCCGGCGCTAATATGTGCAATGACTTAACTTGTACTGCATTTAACTCGGTTTCCACTTTAAGTATCAGTGCAAGAGATTTACCCCCAATCACATGGTTACGTTTCTTATAGCACTTTTGTTTCATTTGGTTCATACACCTGTCCGTTCAACACAAGCAAACGAGCTTAATGCATTTTACAATCTCATAATTGCACTGCATGTTGGCCAGTTTGAGTCATTCTGGCACGTTAAGCAGTTGTCATTCCGGTGTCTCGTGTTCACTGGCTGCCAGGCGCTGTTACACTTTGGAGGAAACTTGAGATAAATAACACATGGCAAACAGCTGGGCCTGCTGGAGGAAACAATACGGAGGGCAGGCAGGAAAGTGCCACAGCGAGCGTGTGGTTGATGCAGCTGGGCCGGATGTCACAAAGGGAATGTGATTATCATTAGTGAGGGTCTGGCTGTGAGTGAATGACCCAGAAGAGGGGAGAGGAGAGAAAGATAGAAGATAACCCGGACGCCCTTCTCACACTCAGATTACAGAATCGCAGGTGTTTATCTCTCACCAGTTCAACAACTGCAAATCTGAATTCAAGTGTGTGATTGTGTGTGTGTGTTTTTGTGTACCAGCTATGAGGAGGGAGGCCCCTTGTGTCACTTGGGATCCGCTGAGGCCACGGCCGACACACTTGTAAGCCCCGGTGTTCCTGGGCTTGACCTGGGTGATCAGCAGCGTGCCATTGGAGAGCAGGAACACTCTGTGGAGAGGAAACACTTTACACTTCCAGCTCTGCTCACTCAGGCTGCTCACCATCCAGAAACATGAAATCGCTTCATCTCCTACTAACAGATCTCGCTTAGAGATTCTTCTGCAAACATTTTTTTGGCTTTTGTTTTGGCTTGCTTCAAGCCCCGGCGGGAGATGCTCCGCCACAGAGGACAATGCAAGGAAAACAGGCTATTTCGGTACAGACGTTTTGGTGTTTGGCATGGTACCCGACTATCTGAATTGCCATAATTCAGTAAAGCAACGACATCTGGCTTTCCAGATAGCTTTAAGTAAATGCTAAGAATTTGTGCCAGGCTACGGAAAACAAAAGATAAATGTCCTACATGGTGAGTTAGTTTCTACAGGTCTGATGATGGCTGATGGCCTGCAGAACGCTAGAGAGAGTAACAGTGCCAATGATGGACACGATGAAAAGTAATTACAGGCTGTCCTCAAGTCAGCTCCAGGGATGACAGATAGAGAGCAGGAATAACACAGGAATCAGCCTAACAGCTCTAACAGGGCTCGCGGATAGCGGAGAACCCTGGGTAACGACACCGCTGGATGCACATGTATGCAGTAATTTCTGAGAAGAGTTTTCCAAAAGCAGGATTGAGGATTTGGTGGATTCCCTCTGGATGGATGTTATTTCTGTGTCATCTCATCTTTTGAGCAAATGAGCTTTGGGAGCTTGTGTGTATTTCCACTAAGAGATGGAGACGTAGCTACGGGGAACATTAGTTGGAGTTTAGAAGCGTCTAAAATAGCCATAAAATGAAATGAGTTTAAAAAAAAAAAAAGGTCTTCAAAGCTACAACATTTTTTTTAAAAGCCACATGTAATCCTACACAGCAAGAACTGGTGCTTTTACATTTCAGCCTCCAGAACTAGTTTGACTTATGGGGCCATTTTTTCCCCCCACAAGAATAAAACATGGAGCTTAAACTGGCATAAATTTGTCAGTTCCACACATCAATAAGCAAAATGTCATCAATCATGCACACATAAAGTACAGAGGGGATGTCCAAATCATTACAGCCATGTTTTAAACATAAGCAGCCAGCGTGTGTGTGTGTTTTATACTCGTACTTATTACACACGTCTCTGCAATCTGATGCATCAATACCTTGATGACCAAACCTGCGACTGACAAGCTCTTTACACAAAATGAATAACTGTTCACGCTCTTTGCTCAGTGAACAAAATAATGTGAACAGGCCTACAATGTGACCACCTGTAAGCATGTGGTGTTATGAACCTTGAGAACATACATAGAAAAGGGGTGATTCTCTAGTGCTTGTGTGTATATACAGGACATGTAAGCTAATTGTAACTCGAGGGGTTTTTTGTGTGCATGATTACATGAGAGCTGCAAAGTCTTTCATGATAGGCTGTAGAGGACAATTATGTTTCAAGTGATGTATAGGAGACTGCGGAGAAACTTTACAGCGCTCTTATTTCAGTAATAACATTCCTTAATGTGCAATTCATCTTGAGGGCTGAGATGCAACGGCACAAAGAGAGCTGAGAGGGTTCCAGCTCATTGGGTTTGAGGGAAATCACCATCGCTGCACACTCGGCAGAGAGCTTATATAATGCTAAGTAAGCAGAGGGCAAGAACTGGGAGCAGGGGGAGGTGGGAGAGGGGTCTACAAGAAAATAGAGGCAGAGAAAATATGATAATTGGATCTATGATTGAAGGAAAAGGGGTGATGCAGAAGGAGGGATGTTGCTCTCCACATACCGAGACTTGTTTACCAGCAGCTCATTTTCATGGTACCACTCCAGAGTGGGAGCAGGCACAGCAGTGAACTGGCAGTGGAACACGGCCTCTTCGTTCCTCAGAACCACCTGGTCCTCTGGAGTGACCACTGGCCGGGGAAAACTCTTATCTGTTGGAGAGGTAGACAAACATATGCATGATTGCATCTGCAGGCATTAGACCATCAAGTCCCATCTGCATGGACGCTCCTGCTTCTCTGGGCTTTATTAAAAGCTGCCAACAGCAGTCCCTCAGGTGTGTGTTAATGTGTGTGTGTGCATGTGTATGTGTCAACACCTCAGGGGCCCAGGGGAGTCTTAATGCAGGCAGTGAACATGCAAACTTGTTATTGACCACAAGCTTATCACGGGATTGCAAAAGAAACTACTGTGCAAATGTAAAAAATCCAGAATACCTGAACGATCACTTTGATATGAAACGTGCAACACTGGTGGTTTTGTACTTTGAGCAAAGAAGATTGCAAGATTTTTAGCGGTGAATGTCAAATCAGCAGGTGCCAGTATAAGACGACTGGTTGGACGGTGAAAGTAAACAGGAGGGGATAACACGCAGAGCACGCTCGGCCCACCCAGGAGGTCGGAGGGAAGGCTTCATCTGAAAGATCTGTGACTGTGCATGGAAACGCAGTCTAAATCTGTCAAACGGTTCTTAAAGTAAAGCCCTATAGAAGCGCCGAGGGTGGTAACATGGTAACTGGAAACTCAACAATCAGCCTTTCTTCCTCCAGCCAGGTGCTAACCCTGCGTGTGTGCCTGTGCGTGAGTGTTTGTGGGTGTTGGTGTGTAGCAGGTGGCTAATTAGAGTAAAGCAAGGCATCAGGTTTCTCATACAGATGTGCTGGTGTATGTACTGTACTCCCATCTGTAGTGCACTTAAGGAATATTATACAGAGCCATTCGGAGAGCCTGCAGAAACACGAATAACCTCACTATACAACGCAATACACACTTTAAAAGCTTTTAATTGCCTTTTAAAAGCTACAGTTATGCAGATAAAACGCTTCTGCTGATCTGGTTCGCTCTGTAAGTGTTTGTGAGGAAGAGGAGGAAGGTGTCATCATATTCTGGTTATCACATTAGGAGCTCCATCATTTTCTCTGCTCTCTCTCTCACGGCTAATGATGTATGTATCCCCGCTCTACCGGTTAAGTCTTTTTCCCGTACAAACATACTGATTGGGCCCAGCTGGGAGCTGCATCTCCATTACAACAGGACTGCCCGCTTGAAGGTGTGACTTCAAACTGCAAAAGCAGCGAGCTGGTCTGCAGCTGTGCCTGCCGGTCAGACGAGCGTCTCTTTGTTAAAGAGCGAGTGCAGTCACTATTGACCACAATCATTTTCATGCAGTAATGGATGCAAACACACACCTATGATGTCGAGAGTGAAGTTACTGTTGCTGCACACCGCCGCGTTCTTGGCACAGCAGTAGTACAGGCCATTGTCATCTGGACTGGCGCTCTTGATGGTAAGCGTCCTCTCCTTGTTGTTAATCTGATGGCTCTTCTCAGTCAGCTTCACGCCATCCTTGAACCACTGGCATGTCGGCCTGAGAGGAAGATGAGGATTAAAGGTGACAGGCGTGACAGAGGTGAAGAGGTGTAGAACACGAAATTATTGGAGAGGAGGGGTAGGAAGAGAGTGGCAAACAGAGGAGGAGAATAGCTTTCCACTAGAGTCCTCAACATGATCCTTGACCCTATGATCACTGATCTTGAGGTGATGGGGGAAGAGACTCACCGCGGGTGTCCGTCAATGTGACAGCGCAGCGTGACTGGTGCTGAGCTCTCGATCTCCCCTGCTGTGGCGGGCTCCTTCAAAGTCACACCACCAGTTTCTAACCCTGAAGAGGAAGAAAAACAGACAATACTGTGAGCAAAAAGAGGAACACGGAGGAACATTTGAGGAGAAGGACAGGAAGAAAAATTCAGTTAAGTGGCCTCCTGTCATTTGTCCTCACAAGACACACGGCACAGCGGGCCAGCGAGGACGATGCTAATGGGGGCAGCAGGGATAAGGGCAGAGTCGGGTGCATCACTGTGACAGCACTCTGACTCGGGAAGGGAACAGACAGCCAGCACATCACTGGGTCAGCATGCATCCGCACTGCACTGTCCTGAAGAGCGAGCTGCACATTCACAGTGTTTTATGGACATTTAATGGGCAGTTCATTGACTTACTCTTTTAAAAATGGATATTCTGGCTGTCAGAGCAGCACATCACGAATCAAGCAGCATTGAAAAGAGAAATAAATTAGTGAACAGGTTTCCACCTTTAGATTTTATAAGGTAAGCTTCTTTGGCGAAGCCAGAAATTCAGCGTCATGAATAAAAATTCTGTATTTGTGTTTGACACCATCTCATCAGAACCAAATCACTGTATGCTGCAGAGCTTGACGGTCACACGAGGAACTGGAAGAACAAAGAAAGTGTTCCACAGAGCGCTCCATTATACAACTCCGTTATGCTTTACCTTGCAGAGGAGTTCCCCTTCTCCTGCTGTGTGTTGACTACAAATACCGAATGACAACAAGGGACACATTTTATTTATATGATGAGTATGCGGTTGTTTTATGACATGCAGTAACTGTAGATGCTGTGCAGTTAAGTGCACACATCCATACACTGAGAGAGCATGTTTGTTTGGGTTGCCCTGGTTTTATGCACGAGTCTGAGGATTGTGGGTATAATTTGTGTGTGTGTTAGTATAAGACATTCCATCTCGCTGAGATTCCAATGCCCTCTGGCTGAACAGTCTGTGCATCTCCACTGCTGTAAGTATCATCTATGAAATATGCATGGCATCTACCTGAGACAGCGATTAGGAGGGATAAGGACGCAGGTCCCCTGTGGGATCAGAGGGGGCGCTAGAGGGAGACCTGTCACATTGAATTATAAAGGAACCTGGTGCTCTGCACCTAAAGGCATCATGGGAAGCTGTCTCTACGGTATAGTAAATGATATGCCCGTCTGAAACAGGCAGTGCTCATCAGCCTCTCCTAAACACAGATGCCCGGACAACCTTGAGAGTGTGTGTGCGCATCTTGCTGCAGTTGAACAAGTATGTATGTTTGTGTCAGAGACAAGCATTGTGTATGCATGAAGGGGTGAGGAGTGAAGTGCAGCTGAAGGTGCTGTTGAGACAGTGAAATGATGAGGGTGCCTCTAAGCCCCGAATGTTTGCGTGCAAATGTCTTTGACAGGTCTGTATACTAATTGGTTGCTTATCTCAGTCAAGGTCGTTCCAGGCAATAACTCCAGCAACTAAATGAGGAAGAGTACAAAGACCACCGTCCCAGCTGCGAGAACCTCAGGCCAATCCTGCAGACAGACCCATTATTGGCGAACTGGAAGCTTAAGTGGATGACCAGAAGGGGAAAGCGTGAGTCACCGAAGAGGAGGAGGGCGAACGAAATCGTTCAACAATCATTAAATGGAACGACAACCATCATCTCTAGTTTGACTGACAGTCTGATCTGAGCCAAAGTCATTTGCAAATTAATCCTAACATTTGTTTAAACTTGCCTTGAGGACCTGTTGGGTTTTTCCAGAAGCAGTTACTGTCAACCACATGAGATATGGGTGAATTTTAAGCCTTTATAAGAGGAAATGTATGTTTTGCTGTTATTTATTGCCGATTTTGTCGTTAAAAAAAAGATTCAACTGACAGTCGGTTCTCGATGGCTCTAAGCGTGTCTTGTATGTTTTTAATTGGTAAAGCCCCCTGACACATTTTTACATCCGCAAGAATTCTTCCACATTCCAGGAGCAACAGCAGTTTGAAATATAAAAAAAAGAGAAAAGAGTAGGAGGTGAAGAGTCCGCGTCCAGACGTACAAGACTGGACACAGTGCTTGACCTCGTTGACCTGAGAGTCATGGGCACAATGAGCACGTCTAAACACACACAGCATTGTTTCAGCCACTGCAGGCCCATTCACTGCGCCATTAGAAGGTTAAAACCAATTCCCCGTTATCATCTCTGTTCCAGTTTGACCTCGATTTCCTGACAGTTGCACATTCTAACCTTTTACTCCACAGCTCCATTCACAGGTCGGGTTTCTCCAGCTGTCTGCTTGACAAACAGAAGGCACTCTTTCATAACCTATTAGTGGCAAATACTTCCCCGTAATCCGTCTCAGAATGCGTGACTAAGCGTCAGAGCGGGCCTGCCAGCTAACGCCATAATTAGGGGCGTATAATTATTATGTTGGAGGCAGAACAGGAAGACATATCAACACGGGGATGATAACAGATAAATTGCGAGGATATTGTCAAGGCAGATGTTTGGACCATTCATCCCTCGCTGTGCCAAAGGCAGCCGCATGCGTGTGTGGCGTGCGTGTCTGCTTATTTCACTCGTTGAGATGATTTGTTGCCATGGTGACGGGTTTCTGACACACGGCGTCAGGGCGGATCGTGTGTTCTGGGTGTGAAGTATTTGATTTGACTGGCAACACCAAATGGGTATTTAAATAACAAACATAAGGCAGAGGGGCTATACCTTATCAAGTTTAAAAAAAAAAGTGATCCAGCGCAGGCTGGGGAGAAGTGTGATGGACACATCTCGCTGTTAGGGGGTGAGATTTTATCAGCTGTGGTTGACAGAGGTCAACAGGCCAGGCGGAACACTACAGTGATTGCTGCTGCTATGACAAGACAGATAGAGGAGAAAGAGGTGGGGTGGGGTGGGGGTGTTCACTCTGCAGGAGAAGAGCTGAAGAATGGAGTCTGGGTCATTAAGCTCACATTAGAATAGAAAAAAAAAAACGATTTAATTGGAGAAAGAGTGGAGCTGTGCTATTGATCAGAAAGGACGTCTTAAGACACCTCTGTTGAATAAATGTAGGTTAGGACACATGCTGTGTGATTAGAGGAAGAGGGTGTTCGTGTTTGTTCAAGTGGTTGATAGATTAAATACGCATATGTAAAAAACCTTCCAAAACACCTGTCGGTCTGCATCTTCTTAACGACAATCAAGCGAAAACGACAATGGTGATGGCTGAGCCTGACGCCTCTGCTGGACGCGGTCTCGCCATGGAGACCCAGTGACCAGGCAGGAAAAGGGACGAGGGGGGGCTAAACCTCTATTAGAGAAAACAGAG
>CAAKHC010005276.1:39386-103610 GCA_901007825.1 Macroramphosus scolopax | reverse complement strand
TGAATAAATGTAGGTTAGGACACATGCTGTGTGATTAGAGGAAGAGGGTGTTCGTGTTTGTTCAAGTGGTTGATAGATTAAATACGCATATGTAAAAAACTTAAAACACCTGTCGGTCTGCATCTTCTTAACGACAATCAAGCGAAAACGTCGCCTGCAGGACAAACAAACACGCTGACAATGGTGATGGCTGAGCCTGAAGCCTCTGCTGGACGCGGTCTCGCCATGGAGACCCAGTGACCAGGCAGGAAAAGGGACGAGGGGGGGGCTAAACCTCTATTAGAGAAAACAGAGGGGGGATAATTACTCTGAATAACTCTCAACTGGCAGGACCGGCCCACCCACCATTGAGAGCAAGATAAATTAACTCTCTCCCTCTGCGTAGGGCGGGGGGAGGGGTACCAATCTACTAGTACAGTCAATGTACAGTATATGGAACACTCTCCCTTACAGCCTTCATTTACTGCCATACACGCAAACTAGCATACACATGAGCGAACATACATGCAGCATTAATGCCAGAGGGGGTCTTGACTTTAAAGCTGCGTGCGGCTTTATCGCCCGTTAAATGTATGTTGGGGAAATATGTGAACATCTGTCATAACATGGTCTGATCCTCTTAAAAAGATACAACACGGGCGTCCAAACGGCGGTGACAGAACCACACAGACAGATACAACAAAAGTGATTCTGGATGATTTACTACTGAATGCTACCGTGAGGATGACTCAGAAACACGAGTGCTCTAAAAGTCATGCTGGAGGACTCGGCTGCACACGTTATAGGCATGACTAGCCCTGAATCTATTAATTAATTACTCAGACATGAAGCCAATATGTGGCTGTGGTGGGATTTGCTTAAAGACTTTAAAAGGCTACTTGACATGATGCTCTATCATCACCGTCAGCACCAGATGGAGAATTAATTGTTACACACATTAAGGGGAAACTCTTCATGTGTGTGTCCAGTCAGTGTTGGTGATATGTAGTCAATTCCAGCAAGACATTCCCTTGTGTGTGTTATATTGGGTGTGTTATATTCACCCAGATATCAGCAGAGATTATTTCAATTCTGACACACACAGAGTGATATATGAGCTTGGATTTCAAGTGTCCGCCTCGGGGTAGCCAGAGGGCGAGCTGCCGCTCAAAACCGAAACCGAACTCTCTTTCTTAAACATTCTCTGACCAAAACTTCCTTGTTGTCTTGGCTTGTACAGCAGTTTCCAAAAAGCGAAAATAGCACCGCTAATATGAGTGCAGAGGATGTTATGGACAAAGATACACTTTGTGGTGGTTCGGCTGCCATGGATTTTTAAGCCATATTTATTTGGACTAACAAATGAGGCGACGCAGGCCGAAAGCTGCAGCTGCACAGCCCCGCAAGAGACGGTGGAATCATCCAGATTTTATCATGTGCAGTTGTCTGATACTGTCGCAGTACACAGATCAACACCCCTGACAGCGTTATGTTGATGCCTTCAAAGCCACCAGACTTCACTGACAAGAACCCTGTTGCACCTCACAGAACTCAGTTATATTGTACGTGCTATTGTGTAATTCACAGGGTATTGTTTGTTTTTGTTTTGGATTGTAACGCCCCCTGTCCATGAGCTGTTCAGGATATACACGGATTTGGGGCTTTGGCATCAGATGCTCACGCAGATGGCGTGCTGGTACATGTAGGCACCGCCTGCACAGCTCCGCAAGCACAACTGAGCAGATTCAATATAACACATACTGAGTAATGTACTGCTTTCCATGACTAACATTATTGTCAACACTGAATGGAAGTACGGAGAGATAACGTGCATTTGTTTTTTATCAAATCCCTTTACAAATAATCTAGTTTTGTTCTGCACATTCAGCTTTCTTTTGTTCACAGACCAGCTGCTAACTATATTTATGTGCTACGCAGAAAAACAAAACAATGAGCTGATGTAGAGGCGACGGGAACAGCAGAGTTGGGAATTAATTCTCTGGGTTTGTACACATGAGCGACACAACCACTCATTTCATCCACTGTTAATATAAAGATACCCACTAATGCAGCTTTAATATTCTACTTCTAAAAGAAAAGAAATAAAGAACTTTTGTGAAGACCAGAGAGAAGCCAGATGTTATTTTATTACCCGTGCGCGCCTTGAACTTCACCCAGCAGCAACATTAGAGATGAAGACATGCGCCTTTTTACCAGACTGCCCCTAAATATATTTAGACCAAGCCATTTCTGTTGAAGTGATGTACTTCTACATCGATCATAAATTATGTTACCACTCTTATGTTCTCCGAATGAACACTGTACTCCTTCCAGTAATAATATGCCTTTGTTTGCCAATGTGAGGGAATGTTAATGACCTGGCAGATAAAACCATTTATTCTGGATCGTGATGAAAGCTCAGAAGAACTTGTACTTCATGTCCAACATGTCTGACGGCTTCTTTTTTTTTTTCTCCTTTTAATACGTTTGAGTATGTCAGTCGAGCTTTAACACACTAGATCATCTTTAATTGCAACACATAAAAGCGGCTCCCTTCAGATCAGAAAAGGCTTGAAAAATTGATGTGATATCTGTCTGAATGAAGTTTACTCATTCAGAGTCGGTGCTCGACATCACAAACCACTAATATCCTCTGGTGGAGACTCGTAACGGAGTCGGGCTTGAACTCCCTCTGTCTGTCTGTCTGTCGCTTGAAGTCGCTCTGTCGGCCTTGCAGTTTGCTAACAGCACGTCTGGGCTCTGATCAGTTCTTGTAATCAGCCTTTGAACAATCGACCACAAATGAGAGTCTCGAGGACAATTATATTCCACACAAAGACATCTTTCCCCTTTCACTAATTATAGTAAACGCCTTAGAATTGTGTGTCTGCCATTACATTCAACCAAACATTAAGGAAGTAAACCTGCAATGAATAAGAAGCTGGAACAGTGTTAATGTAAATAATTACGACTCTGGAAGATAAAGTACACTGTTCAGAAATTTCCCAGAACAAAAGCCTTTTTGAGAGTATGTGGGAAACGAGTGTGTGACACAACTGAGAAAGAATAAAGATACAAGCAACAAGAAACACATGCTTGTTGGCCCACATATCCAGTTTCCTTTGGAGAGGAAGCAACAAAGAGCAAGGCAACAAGGTGGAAACATTCCTGCAGCTCATTCTACCTGTTATCCTATACTGTGACTTTTGTTCCAGGAACTGGATGCACACCCTAATTGCCATTATGAAACCCTGTCAGCTGGCAATTTTCACTCAGGAAATCAAGGTTTTTCGGAGCAGGGGTGAGAACGGCTTGAAATGGAACACTCACACTTGATATTGAAGGAGGCGTTGGTGGAGTGGAGCGTCTCTCCCGTGACTGTGTTCTGTGCGACGCACTCAAAGTTCCCCGCGTCCAGCTGCCGATCGACTGCGGTGAACTTGAGATTGCTGCTCTCCTGGAAGCGCCTTTCGGTGTTCGCCAGGGGCCGGCCGTTGTGAAGCCAGCCGTAGCGGATGTCGGCCGGATCGCTGACCTCGCAGCGTAGCATGGCGCTGCGACCGTGCAAAGCATCCTGGGACTTCGGCTCCTTGGTGAACTGAATGGCGGCAGCCTGGATGGACAGAACTGGAAAGGGGAGAGGAAAAAAGAGCGAAAGTAAATGACAGAGGATTAGAATGGGCCCGCTGTTAACATTTTACTGCTTTTTCCGTTCATTAAGTGTGTGCCATGGCGACCACTTAGTCTTGTAGAGGAATGTGATGTTTAGACAATACTGGCGAGCTGTGAAGTATATTGTCGTAAAAATGATCAGACCTCAGACGGAGGAAAGGCCTTTTCCAGCTGGTGAAACTGTGATGTTAGCGGGTGATCCGACACACACTCAGACACAAGAGACGTGTCTGTCTAATAAGACATCATGTGTTGCAGAACATTGACAGACTGCGACTTTGTGTGGAAGATTGCTATATGGTCATTTGTGATGCATTACACCCGTGATTAATCTTGGTTCTAGTGATCCACTGTCCTGCCTCTTTAGGACGTCTCCCTGATCCAACACACCTGATTCAAATGAATGAGTCATCATCAAGGTCTGGTGATGTCATGGTTTTCTTCTACGGTCACACAGTATGTCTGTCAGTCCCCCAGGTGTTTATTGTGAGAAGTCGGGTGTTGTTGTTGTTAGCCATGTATGGACTGTTAGGCTAGAGAGTCTGGGGGCTTCCTGCTCTTTGGATTCTACATCCAAATATGGCCCACAGTGATACATAGCACAAGGTTGATAATGTCCAGCTGAAGACTGCAGCCGAGTGTAAGACTAAGACACAATTCAGTACAACCCATCACATGTGCCTACTTTAATTCTTGGTGAATACAAGATCTTATTTCCCAAAACGTGTAACCTGCTCAACTCATGGCCGCGACCACACCCTTCAAAATAAGCCCTCCATGCTTTGTGCTTCATGCCAATATGTATTTGCGTGTCTTCTTAGCTAAACTCATCACAGAAGAACTTATTTCCTTGGTCATTAAGACTCGCCCCTCCATTCCTGACTCTGTCGCTAGCCTCAAAGTAAAACCCCTGAGTCTAAATATCAGCTTGGCTTAACAACTAGAGCCCTAAGGAGGAAACGCAGAGAAGATGAGTGCAAGTGGAAGCAGGATAAGCTCCGAGTTTCCTTTGAAATCCTGAGACGCCACCTGCTAAAATACCAAGGAGCAGTTAAGGCAGCGAGAGTAAAACATTTTTCTGATCTCACCTCTAAGCGCTGCCATAACCCTAAGGTCCTTTTCAGTGCTGTAAATTGTCTAACCCGCCCTCCTCCCAGACCAGGCCTAGACGTGTCTTCATCTATATGTGAAGTACTCCTGAAGTTCTTCATCAATAAAGTACGACATGTTACACATACCCGTCTCTCTAGTCTCTTCTGTATGCGTTTGCAACCCAAAACGTCAACCTCTTTCAGAGAGACTGTATTTAACAGAAGTCTGCCAACTGCCCCCTTTTATAAACAGCCTTCTGGGTCCTGCCCCCTTTTTAAAAAAGTCCAACCGACATTGCCAAATAATTTCAGATTACAGGACAGGAACTCACAGCTGCTCCAGCTAGAATCTGCCTTCTTGTTTGAACAGCTACCACAATGAACCTCACATCAATAACTGTGTGTCAAGGCAGGCCCTCATCCGCCCGGTGTAACAGAATGTTATCATACCTGTTGTCAAGGCTCGTTATCATAAGGAACAGCTCACTGCTAAGACCTGATCAAGCATACCTCCACCGGCGTGACGGTGCGGTGAGTTCTTCATCGACTCTTGCCGGACTGGAGCCAAGCAAGCAGAAAGATCTCTCAATAATGTTGAATCAAAGAGCTTTTTGAAGATGAGCCAAGGTAATCCCTCCATCTTCGACCCTCCCGATTCCTCCTCTACCGTCCTTCTCCTGCCCGTCCATCTCTTCATCAGGATCACCTTTGTCTAAGCTGCAGGTGGGCCGAGCTGACAGATGGGCAGCCAGAGAGACTAACTTTATCCCGCCTGATCGGTGTACTGCAGAATCGCTATCCAGTATTTATACAAGAATCAGGGATAGCTGACGAGGCAACGCCACCATCCAGAGGTTGCGTTAGCTTATAGCAGCAGCTGGAGAGACGATAAAACTTTGTTTTCAACACACAAAATGTTTATCTAATCGTTTATTTAATCGTTGCGAACACACAGGTAAAAGCAGCTGACGAGGAAAGCGTCCGCTTCATTGAGGAGAGGGTACTGCTAAAGTATTCCCTAATGACAAGAGGATGAAAGACAGCTTAGACATGAGCGATCTGATCAAATGATTCAGAGAACAACGGCGGAATATCTCAGTGTCAGCATGTCCTGCTGGACCTCTACTTCTGGCATCAGTTCTTTTATATTGTGTTCTTATTTCTCTCAGCTTTTTATACACATTTTATCAAAGCAATAATCCAGCACGACACACTGACAGCTTTGTTTTGATTTTCAGTTCACACTTGTTGTAATGTGTCATCAGGTGTGACAGCCGGGTTGGCGAACGTCTTTTTTGGGCATCTTAGCTCTTTGCGGAGACCCAATATCAGAGCTCACAGCCCAGTGGCGTTTCTGTCAGCTGTGAACACAATGTGGGAGGTGCCAAGAGAGACACCTGCAGAGAGATGATTGGCTTTTACTTCACTGTATAAGGCAGAATGTCTCACTCGGGATGAAACCTCTTCTCAACTCCATCCGTGCCGACCGGAGTCAAGTGGCATTCTTCTCACTTCAATTCTACATATACATTTCTTATGTTATTTTCTCATCTTTAATACTAAACTGAAAGGCCTCACAGATTTATAGCCCTTGAAAGTTATGGTCAGTGACATAAACATGCATAAATCCTTCTTCCACCACCTGAATTGGGCTCCAGTGTGAATGTTCACTATGATTTACCGCAAACGGATCGTTGCAGCACATCTTCTATTGAAGGAAAAGAACGTCTCCAACAGTTCCCTCAAGAGTTGGTGAATTCGGTCCATCTGTGCAAATCTGATGAGTTTCCACCGACATCCACCTCAAACAATCTATCAAGTAATGTTCACAGACAGCTGAGCACATGGCTTCCATGCCAAGCCTACAGCTGGGGAGTGAGCGTGCAAACTTCCATCACACCGAGCCGCCTCGGCGCAGCGATTGTTACGAGCTTCGGTTGAGACGTGACAGAGCTGTGGCGTGCAGTTGATGGTTTCATCCAAGATGCATGTTGACGTACGGTGCGGGTGTGTGTGTGCGTGTGTTCATTGAGCGCAAAGAGAGAATGATTTCCCAGGAAAACTCCTAGCGGAGACAGCACACAAAGATAAGGCTCTCACATACCACAGGATAACAGAGCAGACAGGAGAGGGAGGAGAGTGAGGTCGTCCATCACCTCTCAGGAAGTCTGCCAAGTTTACTGTGCTGTTCAAACACAGACGCCACTCTATCTATCAAACCAAATACAGTCCTTCCTCTTAATATTAACAAAACCACATAACCTTATTTCAAGGGTAATATACACGCACGCTAGCACGCACAACTGATCAAATCAATACGACTAACTTAGAATGTTTTTTCCACCGGGTGCACGAGGAAAAGAGACTGCCTGCATGTACAGAGGAACACTGAAAGAGATAAGCAGGTGAAATGCTATCCAAACTCCTACATGAGCCTCTCAAAGTGAGAGTAGTTGAAAGGGAGACTTGTAGATGAGAAGACGAGGTGTGTCAGTTGTTATATCATAAACACAGGAGGTATTGTCTCATGGAACAAGAAAGAATTCAGAGAGTGGGTTAGTGGGTTGTGCAAGAAAACCTTTCTACCAATGAGTTATTCTACTACCCAGAGGTCATAAACAAGGTCAACATGTATACATTGCATAACTTTAGGATGAAATAATAATTGTGAGGAGTTCAGGCATGCGGCAGGAGCCCAGCATTGAGTAAAGACCGCGACGCAGGGGTTCCTGGCACGTCTGACTGGAAGTCGTTCCCGGGATAGACCCAGAACACGCTGCAGGGATTATGAAGCTCATCTGGCCTTTACGCCTCAGTCTCTCAGGAGAAGCTGGATGGCGTCGCTCGGGATGAGGGCGGTGGACTCAGTCTGCTACAATGGAAAGTTTGTATTTCATCTTAAATTAAATAAAACCAAACAAGCATGTTCCCTATGTAAGAATATGACTTGTAGGCCTCTCTTACAACACAGTACTTTATTAATAACTATATGCTGTGATCAACTCTTCACACATTAGGAGGCGAGGGGAGAGGTTCTGAATTCTACATCAATCGATATTCACTTGCCGGGAACCTCTTACAACAAATACACTAATGCACACGGAGGAGCAGCAGCAAGCCTCCTGCAATATTTATAGAAATTTCAAAATAGTTTCCAGGGATTCGGATGAAACCATCTGGAAATAAGTTGGAAGAGACGCAAAGTAGGTTAAAGACTGAGGCGGAAACTGCTGATAGGGGTGAAATATCTGCAGAGAGGGATTCTCCTCCTCAACTCGCTGCACTGACGACCTCATTAAGCCCGGCTCGGCTGTCTGGGATGTCAGGTGGAAGTCGCCTTCAAGTCGGCCTGGCAGCCAGAACTCACTATAATGGGCTCATCAGCCGCTCACGCCTCCCTTCTCTATTTTTTGTCTGCTGACACAGACGTACAGCAAAGGCCGAGAAGAATCACATTTCAGGAAAACCTACACCGAATCAACATACCAGCCTGGCGTGGAATGTAAAAGGCAGAATTAGAGGCAAAGAAAATGTGTATCCGGGACAGAGAGTGTGTGTGCACCATATCTACGCACAAAGAAATCAATTCCCCGATATGATAAGCTCTTTGGTGATTGTTGAGTCAGACAGAATATGCACACAATGGTTATAGTTAGCTTTTACTGCGGAATTGAACGATACAAAAGGTGTTAAAAGGTCATTAAAAACATGTGCTTTGTATTTAAAAAGGGCGAAGCACTGACATCAAAGAAGGCGTTATCAAGAAGGCGCACACGTACACACACCGACATCGACACAGTCAGAGCAACGTTATCTCCGAAACTTTCTCTAAAAGAGTTGCGGCAGCCAGGTGATGACAACCAGGGATGACAGAGGCCTGAGGGCAGCGAGAGGTTAAAGGGGATGACACACACACACACACACATGCACAGATACACACATGCACCCACAAATACTTGGCACCAAGCACACCCGCTGTGGGATCTCCGGCAGCCCCCTTGCGTGTGGTTTAACAGCCTCTCAGTGGACCGTGTCAAAGCGGGACAGCTGCAGTGAAATGTTTCGGAGTGACAGGAGAGCGAAACCAGGAGTCTTGGAGTTGGAGCTGCAGACGGAGCGTGACGGACAGCGATCAGACAGCGATCAACGTGGCTGCCATTAGATGTTTATCTCAACAACGCCACGGCGATGTACAATTCCCATGAGTCGCATGCATTGAACAACTGCAGTTACCCATGAAAACTTTGTTTAACATTCTTTGCCACCCATCCTGCAAGAAAGATCAAGACTGTGATATCTAAAATCTGTGAACGCAGCATCATTCTCCAGTCATTTCCCTCTCCTCTGCCCCTGGTAATGAAATGTGACTACCATCCGTGATCACTCTATTTTCATTACTCCCTCTTCGCCCCTGCTGAAAAATCGACATAACCCAAAGGAGGATAAGAGCAGCCGGGCTCCAGACAACACTTTCTTCAAAATGCACACTGACAACAAACTACTTCAAAGGCGCACCATGAAGAGAAAAAAGCAAAGGCACGACTAGAGCTCCTCTGATCAATTATTAACAGCTTCAGATTTCTCATAAGACCTCGAGACAGCTTGATTTGGACAGAGGAATACAGTATTTAGTTGATCAGGAAGTCAGACTCGGGCCTTCCCAATGAGCACAGACTGGAAAAACATGCTATTAATTTTTCAACATACAAGGGAGCACTGATGTACACAGCTCTTCCAACCACTCTCTCTCTTTAAAAGCGTCTACTTTAGCAGCTGGAGGACCATCAGCTGCAGAGATGTGTGACTCTAAAAGCTGAGGATGGCTCCCGTCCAATGTAGGACACACAATTATCTTTGGTCACTCTATTTTGACTTGAACAGAGTTCAACTTCAGAGTGAAAGAAGATGTTTCTCTCTGTCTTTCGGCTGAGGCACGTGAAGTCATTTTTGAAAAGCTGCATTGAATCAGTCAGGCATGCAAACAGTGGGGAGTCGAGCATAAATCATATTTTGGTCCTCGGTGATATAGCGTTCGTTGCAGGCTCCCGCAGTGACTCAGAATTGCCAAAAACTCCAGATTAGTATTCCAACCAGGGTGGAAGTAAAACCGAGTGAAGGAGGAAGAAAGACAAAAAAGCAGAAGACAGCAAGTTATAAATTACGTTAAAGCAGATGTCAGAACTTCGTGTTTGCTTGAACCTACTTGGGTGTCCTAGACGAGTGGAGAAATTTGTCTATCGTAAGACTACGTTGGTCCCAGTTCAATCATTCTTTCCTAAATAATTCTCAAATGGAAATTCGAGATGGAAACCTGGATATCTTTGTATGTGCAGATAGAGACAAATAAACATCCGTCACTGTGCAATCAAGAAGAAACTGTTATTGCTTCAACCTCATGCGATTTTAAACCGAGATGTCAGCCGGATAAATTCTTAAAGAGTAAGAATGAAGGGGGAATTCATCGGAGCGCCATAGCCCACGGACAGAGCGTTCACGGCCTGTCAACAAATAACTGCGTGTGCGTGTGTGTCAGTTTCTACTGACTGAGCCGTCGCCGCTGGCTTGTTCCTTGAAAACTGACTTTGAGTAAGGCTACGTAATCATATCAAGATATAAATAATGATACTAAAATCTGTTTTAATTTCCATCCACAAAACAATGACAAAGGATAAATGTGCTGTTGAGAGCATGCAGCACTCAGAGGGAAATTGTAGGCAGCACAATTAATGTTTGTATGGAATTTTGCTCCACAAAGAGAAGCAGAAGTTCAGCTTGGATACGTCATACTGAATGTAGTCTGCTAAAAGTACACTTCCATGCATCACCGATCCGGGTTAGCAATCATAACAATACGAGTGTGTCAGCAGAACCTCCAGAACGAAGCACACAGAGAAATCACCAGTGCATGAAGCTGTAGTGCAGCCCGAGAAAAGAGGTCAGGACGCCTTATTTATCTTGACAACTGAGAGAATAAACAGGACAGAGTCAGACCAGGTACAATGTCTCTGACAAACCATAGTCGTGGGAGTGACAGCTCGGTTCACTGATCCATTATTGGACTCTGCTGTCTTTTGTAGACTTAACAAGGGTTTTCTTGTCCGGGAAATTATGGTGTAAAGTCGAAGGCGTCATTTGCTCTGAGGAAACGTCTTTTCACACATTATTTTGTGCAACAGCCCAGAAAATGTTCCATTTAAAGTGACATTAAACAGACAGTGCTGGACAAACCATTCCTCAATTATCAACATGGATAGACAATTAATTCAATCTTGATCAATTGAATAATTGTTTCAAACCACTAATCCAGCCCATCAAGTAAAAAGCACTGGACAAAATACATCTAAAGCACCAGTTATTAGTCCAGCTCGGTGTTGTTAAACCAGACACACGGAGGCTAAATCTTCTTATACAGTCTACGAAAACACACATTTATGGACTAATGCATCCAACATGGAGACTGTGACACTGACAGGAGCACTAAGCAGCGGATGAAGAGTAGCAGCAGACTCAATCGCCCTTTTGCTGCGGATTTACCCGTATTTTAAAAAAACCTACATATGCCCACGATGTTCTTTCAGGGTTCAATAAATCGGAGCAGAACCTCGTACATCGTGAACTCTCAGTTAAACAAATACAACTTGCTCAACTTCAACCTTTGTCGAGCTCATCCCGTCTATCACGATGAACTGAGTCAACGGAATACGAGCGAACGAATCCCTACTGTCTCTTTCCGTTTCATGAATAAAAAGATCCCAGGTAGTATCTTATATTCTCAGCTGGTCATACATCAGCAAAGTACATTCCTGAGTTCATTCCACAGCTTCTAATTGAAAACCATGTTCAAAGAGCCAGAGACGCTGACATGCACCCCAGCCACCTATAATTCAATCTCTGCTCTTATTGTACCAGGTAATTGCACCGCGGAGGGGTCGCACTTGGAAAAGTGACTTTCCGGTGTGCAAAAAGAGAGGCGGGCTGATTTTTAAGAAGCCACTGAGATCTTAATCAGTTTTTGCCTGGTTCTCTCCATCTCTCAACTGACAGCCAGGAGGGAGCTCTGCACCAACCAGACAAAGACCCCCACACTCCCCAGCTTATCACCAAGCAACATTGGCATGGCAACCGGCATGCAACCTCTCCAGGTGGACCAGGCTACTTCCAGCTTCACTCCTCCTACGCAGCCGTCATGTATGATGCCTCGGTGGCTTTCCAGTGTGGTCTGCATTTTGAGACCTCACAAAATGAGCTTTGAACAGAAACATGACACTGATTGCGCTGCAGCTGTGTTTCTGAGATGACAGAAACTTGTTTCTCCCAGGAAAGTTCCTGACAAGGCGTTTTGACAGAAGTATGTCAGCTCTCCTACCCTGTTTTGAAATGCTGTCTCATCCATCCTAACGAGCCAATGCTTGCCTGCGCACCTATGTGCTTGAGAAGTAGACGGGCTCCATATGGTTGCCATGACAGAAAAAAAAAATAAAACACTCGTGTAACCGTGCGTGGAGTAGGGGGAATGGGCGTCGGCCATAAATTTGTTAATACGCACCAGGAGGCGATCAACAGCATGAAAGCGTTGGGCAAGCTCCACCCAGGTTTGCTTTAATAGGCCACCCATTCTAGGCCATTAATGCCGTATTACCAGTCACAATGAGCTTGCAGTGGGCTTCAGGCTGGAGGATGAGGAACGGGACTGGTTTGACATCCAGGGAACATTAGTGGGGATTTTAATTATACAGTTAGCCCTAAAAGTTTGAGCAGGAACTATGTTAAACTACATTTATCACAAATTCATTAGAAGAAATAATTACAGTACTTTGTCTCCAGTTGTGGCAGCAGGCGTCTCTTCTAAGGGTCAACCTCTTCTTTTATCTCGCTGCCGAGGTTGTTTAACTTGAACGCGGAGCATTAAAATAGCAACACAATGTCATGCTATTCCTTATTATCACATGATGTATAAGTGGACGTTAACGGGGAGTGATCTGCTTGCTTCATGACAGATGGAGCTGCAGTACACGGAGAGGGCTTTCAGAGCTGATATGAGCTAGATCACTCATCGTAACCCTTGCTCTGTCCCTCCACACCAGGCTTCATAACTGTCAGGCTGTATCTAAAATAGACGTCTGAGCATTGCCAGCTCTCACCAATTTTCAACACCCACTCATAAAAGGCTGACTGTTGAAACGCAGGCCGCCTAATGCACCTCAGTGTAGCCCGTGAACGCTGAGGACAGAACAGGAGCCGACAGGGAGGGAGGGAAGGAAAGAACAAGAGGGGAGGAGGTAAAAGAGAAGCACTGACAAAAAGTTTTCTGGAACGCCCAAACGATGACGAAGAAAAACCTTTGTGGTATTCGCCCATCTGATCCTGGCCATGAATGGGACCTTTGGTATTATTACCTGCGGTGCAAAGCAATCCGGAGCCCCAGCCGTCCCCTGCAGCTGTGCTCTTACGAGACTCAGTGAATGCGGGGGCAATTATTAGATTAAGCTGGATTAGGTTCTTCTCAGGTACGGCAGGTTTGGTTGTTCCTGTATCTTTGGTCCTGAGAAACTGGGCTCTAATCCAGGAATGAGACCACGATTAGAGGGAAAACTTTAAAAAAAAAACGAAGCAATTGAAAAAGGCCATTATTCCTTGTCGTGTGTTTATTTCTTCTATACACAACAAAAACTCGACACACAGCCAATATGAAAGCCCAATATAAACTGTTTACACAAGTAAGTGCTATAACCACCCTGCAAAGGGAAAGAGCAAAACTTAACAGAGGATTTAATATCAAACTAAATATATGAAAGAACAGTAATGTTGAACATCTGGGGTCGCACTCAGCAATATTTTCCAGCATTATGAGCCAAAGATGGAAGATTAAGTCACAGTGGAACAGAGGAGCGAAGCATTTTGTAGCCAGGCTAAACACACAAGCCTGATAGATGTTACAGACTAAAGAGCCCGCTGTGTAAGTGGGAGTAACAAAAGTGAAGCTGGCTGCATGGTTGAATCTTCCTCAGCGGGCCAGAAGACAGTAAAGTAATATGACAGATTTGAAATAAAGCAGAGGAAAGAAGTGGACTTCTATTTCCAAGTGTCTTGCTTTGTGAAATATGATCTGCGAGGGATGAACAACTTCAGAGAGAAAGAAACTCTCATCTTGCATGCAGACAGCAATAAGAGACTGACATCAGTTTGCGATGGAAACCTTATAGAGTGCAGCGTTCACATGACAATAGGTCTTCGGAGCGACAGGAGCTGCTTTTCGCATCAGCGGAGGTAATAAATGATGTTACTTTGCTGGCTCTGGCGGCAGATGGGTGCAGAGTTCTTGGCAGCGATCGCAGCTCGGTTCTCTACAGGCGGCGCTGGCTAATGCCTGCACATCGGGTATGTCCAGACATGACTGCCAACCAGGAATGTGGTGGCACTCCACAATCCCCTGGCAAACTACTTAGCATGGAAGGGAGTGGGCAGAGATAAGGAGGAAGGAAAAACAGACAACAGAAGGGTCGAAAAGAGGAAAGCCATTGGAAGTAAGAGGAGGGCTTGTTTCTGTTCGCCTGCTGACAATTCACACTACAACCAGAGTCACCTCTTACAACCAGAGTCTTTCCTATCACGCTGAGGACCACCAGAGACTGTGTGGTACATAGACTGATCCTCTTAAGCATTACAATTTAATTTAGGTCAATCTATTGTCACGTTCCTGCTGCAACATCCAACTGCTAATATACTTAAGCAGGAAAATGAGAAAACAATCTTGAAATTAGATTCCTCTATCAAGGCGGGATTAATTTCATGATATAACGACGCCGTTACAAAGAGTAGAAGATGGAACACTGAATGACGGATGGATGAACATGCCTGCCCTTTGAGCTTGACGTCTCTCAGTCTGTCAAAGGGGCTCCAGAGAACAATGACGACTCCATTAAACCTCTTTTCCTCTCCACCGTGTCGTGATGCCTCTCTCCATCCCACTATAAAAGTCCATCTGCTACTGTGTTTCGGAAGTGTGAAGTCTAAAAGCTTCCTGAATTCCTCTATGGAAGGTAATCTGTGATATCCTCGTCTGAGTATGAAGGATAGCCACGCCGATGCCCTTGACACATAAGCATTAGGACTTTGGCGTAGGAGTTCATGAAAGTAAGGCAAGAGGGCAGTGTGCATCTACCTTCCTTTAGAAAAAGATGTTGAAGACATGGGTGGCCTCAAGGTCTTTCAATATCTCCCTCACCCCCTCCCCACGCACACAAACACACACAGATGTTGATGCTGGCAGGGGGGAATCAAACAAACCTGGCAAAAAGGTTGTTCCTAGTAGCAGTCAGCTATGTGGTGTGGATTTCCTAGCAGAGCTTGGCTGACTCCAGTGAGTGAGCTTAGTGTAGTCACCACAGCTTAATTAGCGGCAATATTTCTGGACAGACGTCTACTGTAGCCGCTGCAAGAAAGGTCCCTGTGACTCCGGACCACATCGGTGTGAGCGTGCATTTTTTAATACATCTGTGGACACACGGGAGCAGTAACTTTCAGAGGAAGACATAACATTCTCCACACTCAAAGTGAGCAACCGCCCTGTTCAGAACATCAAAATGTGTCCTGAGTGACCCGATCACGAGTGGAGAGCTGTAAGTGTGTGAGGTCACACCTGGCATTAAAATGCGTCGTCAAACTTCCCGCCAAAGTGTCTATTGATCACTTGTAATCGGATCTTACTGCCCTACTCTGTATGCAAATAAACTCACTTTGTTTTTTTTCAACAGGTGCACTTTTCTGCAACAGTTGTTTCACAGGAAACAACGATATTGCTCAAATAATTATAAAATGAAACATAGTGTTCATAAGGATGTTTAGATTTTGATGTGGACTGTGTAGACTAATGCATTCATTCATTTAGAAAACAGATGGTTTAACTCTATTTCTAGATTGTTTCTTCATTTGTTTCTAACTTAACGGCAATCAAAGCACTTTACAGAGTTGACTCATTCCCACTAACAATAACACACTGTTGACTCATCAGGAGCAGTCAGGGGTTCAGTGTCGTTCGAGGACACTTGGACATGACCTCTGGGGGTACCTGGGCTCGAACCGACTACGGGACGGCAACTCTACCTCCTGAGTCATTCCTGTGTGATAATAATTATATGCTGCAGTTGGCACACAAACAAGTATGTATTTCTGCTTCCACAGAGGACATCAGTGGAGTAGATGGTCTGCTAAAAAGACGAGGCCACACGTGGACAAGCACCTCTTTATGTGATCCGATCTCGATGCGTCCTGAGTGCTTTCATACATGCACTCAGAGCTGTCCACTTGTGATCGGATCAGGTATCTTAATGCCAGTAGGAAAACCATGTGTATCCCAAAACCAGCTCATCAGACGTATCAATTGGATAACATTGTTCATGGTAAGCAACTGGCCATTGAAATTCACTATGACCACTCTAATCAGGGTTTATGCAATCTATAGGGTGACACTTTGCAGGCTGTATCTTATTGGAAAATTGTATTCAAAATATTGAGATTTCTGAGTGAATTTGACTTTAGCACACAACCAGACCAAACCTCAGTGAAAAAAAATACTTAGCTAAGAGCAGACAAGGGACATAAGGAACTAATTGTGTATTTAATAGGAATGTGTCTGACATCAAAAGCACCCCATTATAGGAGTTAAAGGGCTTGTGAATGCAAGGTTTCCGACAGTGTTTGGGATGTTTTCCATGCATCTGCAGCCCAAATGATTATAATTAGGTTGCATTATCTTTTAATTAAGAAAGCACTGCGTGTCGTCATGTTTGCCGGTCGGCAGGTGGTCCATTTGAACAGCTGCGAGAAAAACAAGGAAAGGGGGTGTAGAGATAACCTATTTCTCATTGTCTCATTGGTTTGCTTCGAACTGTTCGAATCCAGTTCTACACACATTGGAAATATGTCTTCTTAATTATGAGTTGTGCACTGAAGAAGTCCAAAGTGCCGTCTCAGTGTGTATTCTCGGGTATTGACTGTCTCCAAGCAGTTTGTCATGCAAACTGTGTTTGGAGGGCTGCAATGCTGCAAACCTTATGAGGCTTGAATGATTAAATCTTAATGTTTACCTCATGCTTCTTTGGGATGCATTCACTATTGTAGTCCAATCTGCAACTTTTGCCTGATTCCTGATATTATTAGTAATTTTCTTTTCTTTTTTACATCAGTTGGTCATTAAAACAAATGTTATCCAGGTGCGTAAGAGAGCTTTTCAATGCAAAAGAGACAATCACCAAGCAGGACTCACCTTTTAGAGTGTATACAGCACTGCATGGATTGTCATCATGTACAGTATATATTTAAACAAAGGGTGTGAGAAAACCATTAAGAGGCATTTTACTTTCAAATACTACTTTCAGACCCTTTCAAATCTCATGGGATGGCCGTGCCCGTGCCGTAGGGGGGTCGTGACATTTTCAGCGCCTTTTATAATTTGAATAACAGAGGAAATATGGGCAGGATGTGGCCGACCCCCAGCGTGGCTCAGCATTTAGCTTTGAAAGCAATGTTTGCATTAGCATAAAGAGGGCTGTATCTACTTCAAACCTCTGCAGCAAAGACAAAACACTCTATATTATATGGGAAACGAGACGAGCCAAATGAATATCTGAAGTGGTGCATGCTGAATATAACTGTGTATAATAATAGTAGTCCATAATAGTGGACCTTGAAAAAAATTTGACTCTTTTTTAATGTCATTCAACCGGCTTCTTTATTCATTCACTGTAACATAAAGCCGCCATTATTATGACTGCTTACTGGCGCGGTTACTTAGCAACACGGACACTTGTCGTGTTTCCACCCACTCGGGTTGAGCTGAACGCGGTCAAGGTGACTATGCTTCCATGGACAATTCAACACGGCACCGTTCAGCCTTCAAACCACTGCAGAGAAAAGGGCTTTGTGTTCACACCGCTCGCATGACAGAAGTATGGCAGCCCGGAATAGATCAACAAAAAACCTGATTATTGTTGGCTCACTACCTCATATGCACAGCAGATTAAGGGTCTTTGGACAGGAAATGAAATGTTTGGTCTTTCCACATCGAGACTGTGTGCAGTGTTTGTCAAGGTATTGCGAGTGCTGATAGGCATTTAGCACAGTGAGACAGATCAGAGATAAGACAGGAAGAAAGATTTTCCTACAGATAAGTGTGACTGATAAATACCCTCACAAAGGGGGCTTCAGACGGTGGGTACAACTCACAACAAACAGCAGGTTTTCACCTTCATATACGGAAAAAAAACAACCTTATAATAGAGTATTACTGAGTTTTCCACACAGTTAATTTAGTATTATGACCAGTAACTGACTAGAGTCATCTGAGGCAAGCAATAGGTGGGTCTGTGGTTCCATCTGGTCTCTGGTAAAGAAATCCCTTACAACCTGTGATGATCTCAGGACATCCAACCTGATTACAATATGGCCCGGTTCTCTTACATTGTTCCCTACATGTCTTTCCAGGTAATTAGCATTGGATGTGGGGTTACGTCTTTCTTCTCATCAACCATAAGAGAATATACTTCAGAGCAGAATTGCCGCTGGCATCCATCTCTACATGTGTTTTACGAATGCATCATTGAATGAGTGCACCGACATTGACAGAATGAGAGGAGTAGAGACGGGGCAAGACAGAGGAAATGCTCAAGAGAGACGAACAGACCTCCAGAGAAAGTGTGTTTGATGTGTGTCAATATGTCGGTTGGAGGTTTTCAGTCTGTGGGTTCAGCCACAGCTGGGATGCTGAGATGTTTTGGGGTCAATCTGGATAGTATATCCTGGGGATCAAACGGGGAACTGCGCACTCATCTGGATGGTCTGTTTTTGCTCAGGGGCTCGGGTCTAATGAGGATGCCTCAGTAGGAGTTGAACAGTGCGGCTTGGCCAGAGGTGATCCTGTCCAGCCTTCAAGCTCCCTCGCCCTCTAAGCACAATACACATTGGGGATTCATCACTCCATATAGGGGAGGTTTGAGGAAAAATAACTCAAATTGGAAATAAGGAAAAGTTACAGACACAGCACAGAATCAATGCAACGGGCAGAACTAGAACAGGCAACTTCTTGCTTCTCGGGAAAGTAGAAATCCAATTTTGCGAGTCAAACAAAAAATGTAATTGAGAAAAATAAATAGTTTAAGAGCAACCCGTCTACTTATTTGAGTGATAAAAAATTTGAGCCAACATGCACG
The DNA here is from genome assembly GCA_901007825.1 of Macroramphosus scolopax. Taxonomy (NCBI): domain Eukaryota; kingdom Metazoa; phylum Chordata; class Actinopteri; order Syngnathiformes; family Centriscidae; genus Macroramphosus; species Macroramphosus scolopax. The sequence goes on along the minus strand of CAAKHC010005276.1, from coordinate 84,661 downwards.
TGCAACCCTGAACAGAAACACAAAAACACGGAGCGTTGAAAAACAAACAAATATCGATCGTAATACTTGAGATAACAAAGCTTGTTTTTCACACCGAAGGACTAACAGAAAGCAAACAATTTGTTTTCAGTCGGTCTCGCGATCTGCGAGGTGAACAGGCAGGATCACTGCGGTTTGTTTTGACAAGATTAGTAACTGGCAGGCAGTCAGGGCTGCTCTGGTTCGATATTCAATTCCAATACAGGTTTTCTTTCATACAACTTACCCGGCTTAATTCTAGCCTGCATGATAATCAGTAAAGCAAAACCGATGTTTTACAAATCTCTGTATTTGAGAAAGATTGCCGAATGCATCAACAAAATCAATTAGGTGTTATTTACCTGTAAAATATGCATGAACCAACACGAGTATTCGCCTCCAACTACTTGGTGTTCAATGTAGTGTGAGCAAAAGGTACATTTATGTATCGGGTGCAATACATGTCAATGTGACAGCATCTGAAATTAACTGCTAAATAGCTGTTCCTTCTCTTTAATGCTTCTCCAGCTGGTGGCTGCCCGAGGCGACCGCCTAGCTCACCTGAGCTGGAAAACCACCCTGCAGTCGATCTCTATTGTGATTCAGTCAGGTGTGAAAGATTCCATCATTACTGGAGTGAAAACATCCATGTTGCTTCTGTTAACTCAGCTGTTTCTTCACAATATGGTTGTACTGAGTCATGCCTTACAAAGGTTATATTGAAATTAAATTAAACCAATTAAATGTGATGTCACCGTCAATAAACAGTCACTGACTTGACGACTAAAACTAATGGCACTATTGAAGGAAATATAATATGCAAGATATCTAATGTTTCTTTTTTCAGAATGTACAGTCACTTTGTCAAAGTAAAAATATCCACGTAAAGGAGGTTCACAGACGACTTCAGTGAGACGCTTAGTGCACAGCACTCTCTCTCCTCCCTTAATGGAGAGATGCTTTCTCCTCTTAAGTACAGGAAGTAGTCCTCTCTACAGCACTTTATGAAGGAGGGGGAAGCTGCTCTGGTAAATAGTCTGCATCATTGGATAAATGAATCAGTAAATGAATGTTGAATAGAAACATTAATATTGACACGTTTCTCTAAAATCTAGAAAAGACTGAAATTAGTGTTGAATAACGATCGCTGTAACCCTATTGAAAGGAAAATTAAAAAATCTTCTTTCCAAGTATTTATGGAATGGGAGTCGATGAGAGGTTGGTGTACACACACACACACACACACACACACACACACGCACACACGCACACACGCACACACACACACACAGACAGCGTCACGCTGGCTTCCTTGTCCCTTAAATGTAAACTGAATTTGGAAACCGTTAAAGCTTGACTGGCACAATAGTCTCCCTCTGAGCCCACTGTCACTCACACTCTGGGGATAGACACCTCACTGCAGGAGATGGCGCGACCCCCTGAGAATTAACGAAATGACACCTTCTCGGTCACACACACACTCTTACACACACACACACACACACAAAAAAACTACTAATTGGCTTGCCTGGCTGTGTGTGAATACTAACTGGGTGAGGGTGTAGCAGCTGTTTTTATAGACAGTTCTCTCAAAGGTGAAGAGGGGAGGAAGACAAGGGCAGGAGTGAGTGTGTATATGTGTGTCCGCCTGTATGGAATAAAGGAGCTGTCTCACGCTGTGCTGTTGCGCATGCTGACAGCCAATTACCTGTGTATGAAGCCGGAGCCCTCCCTGTCTCTCTACCATTGCCCGTGTCATCCATGACCATGATTGGAAGATGCTGTTTCCTGTTTGAGTTCCAACGTCTGCCTGGGACACCACAGCAAAGCGACCATCCCGTAATCATTTCCATCCTGACCCACCGCACACAGGCCACATCAGTGCTCCTCTGGTGACCATACAGATATTTTGGTCCCTCTAACCTTTAGTTGCTTTATGTTTCCATCTTCAGAGAGGAGACAGCTCTCACAGTATGTGGGGGGCTTTAGTGCTCCCCCACATACAGGGTGCATCCGGTGACCTGCCAGGATATATTCATGGCTGCCTAAGTGTATTTCGAAACATGTTACTGGTGGCAGAGGATTTCAAAGATAATCAGACAACATGAAAATTTAAGAAATGGTCCAAGGGTGGGCTTAGCTTTTACCACATGAAGGCTTCCACCAAGGAGGGTGCGAGGTGAGGTTTGGAACCTGACCATAGATTACAGATAGAAAGCAGCAGTCAGATGTTCTGCTCTGTAGGCAAGCACCAGGGTTTTGAACTTGATGCGTGCCGAGATGTGGAGCCAGTGAAGCGATTGGGTAAGGGGGGGTAATGTGAGACAAATTTAGGTCAGGGGAATGCTAGACAGGCAGCAGACCTAGAAGAAAGTCTACTGAGATTGGAGGCAGAAGACTTGATCTCAGTAAGAAATAAGGTAGTTTTAGCAGCAGAGGTAACTTAAAGAGGAGTGGTAGGCAGCAAGGTGTCGCGATTTGTTTCATTTTCCATACTGGAATCTCTGTGTAAAGCAGGCTGTAGATAATATACAGAATTAGATTAATATCATGAAGAGTTTCCACCATGAGGCTGAGGAACAGAGGTGTAAAATACACCTTCTGTGCAATAACACTATTGGTTTGTTCGTATAAAAAAGAAGCAAAAGCCTAAAGCGAAACAAGGAACTTAAAATATATTTCTTCATAGATGTCGGTGTTTCTGGGATTTGGGGTTAGTGATGTCACTTCCTTGGACATGGTCTCAAATCAGAAGCAAAGGTTATATTTTAGTTACCCTCCCATCACCGGTAACTACAGCAGGAGCTCAGACATTTTACAGATTAATTAGAAGGCAAGCAGAAGCGTTTAAGTTAGACTGTATGTTCCAACTAAGTCAGCACTTTCTCTCAAGAGCATTGGTATACTTACTGATTAATGACCTGCCTAAAACGATATGCAGCCAGGCAATCATGAGGCTACGAGTATAACTGGGCAGGAATCCCGGGGCATTTCCCCTGACCTGAGAGTGAATGTGTTGGTTGAAAACTGAAAAGAAAAATGAATTGAAGCTTACCTTTGAAGAGGAAGGGATCCGTGTTCAGATCGAAGCAGACATGAGAAGAAAAAGAGAGAAAACAGGAGTGTTATCAATTGGGAACAATATCAGCACAGACTGAACGACACACAAAGTGGGCTCTTTCTGCTATTAACTCTAGTGTATATATATTTTACACATGTTTTCTTCTTGTTTGTGCATCTCACAATGCATCACTGCAGTAATAGTGAGATGCAACCTAAGCACAGAGACGCCTGCATCTGAATGGAGTGCAGGATGAGATCGATCCTTTTAGGTGTAAAGATAAGCATTTATTGATCCTATATATATATATATGGCCGTGATGTATCTACAGTTCATTATTGTTGGCGGTATGGTCCACAGCAGCAGCAAGAGTAGTCTTGTTGGCTTCTGGGTAATTCTTTATCCAGACAAGAGCGGTTCAGGTCAACACATCTTTCTCACTTTCTACCTGCCACAAGGTAAAGAGCCCCATGAGCAGAGCTTCTCTGGTTCTCTCTCCCCATTTGTCTTCTTACTGCTTTACGCTCATCTGGGCTCTGACTGAACGCCACAGGGGAAGAGGTGGGAGAGAGAGAGAGGGGAGAACCAAAATAACCGATGCAACACTGAAAAGTGGAAAAGAGATGGATATATCTCTCAGTGTCTTAAACACAAGACCTTTGCCACCATGGGAGACCCCTCGCCCCGCTGCTCACCTCCCGAACCTCACTCACATGCTCAGAACACATTGCTTTATTGCCTGTAAAATAGACACAGTGGCCTATTTATAAGAGGATTAAGTTAAGAAAGAAAGACAGCAGGAGGGCGTCCTGTCTCTGCCAACACTCCCAGCCCGAGGGGGAGAACCCATTACTAGCACAATGCAGCACATATATGTAGCCTGACGTGATCTGGGGCTCAACGCAGAAATTGTCCACGGTGAGTGTTTCCAGTGCACCGAGCAGTTAGACGGTGGAAGTTTTTCCGTATGACTGTCGCTAATAGAGTCGTAAAGAGTAACATTATCCCCATAGTGGCTTCTGGGTACTGTGACACCATCGGGGTGAGCTGCTTTCAGATGTACTGACAAGGAAAGAATGGAAATATTCTGACAGATTTACGAACACACAATTATTTTCGGAGCAAAGGCAGAAGTGCAGAAACACCCTGGGGAAACGTCAAGTCTAACATGTGACACATACCTGATAACACTGCATGCAACATATCAGGGGGCTAAATAAAATCATGTTGTTAATACACCAAACATAATTCACATGAAACTACAGTTTACGAACCAGTGTTAACTGGTTTGAGCGAACCAGCCTGCAGTCCTACAGACGCAAAATCGTCTTTACAAATCTTCAAAAGGAGGACGGACGATAAATCTCTTCCATCATCAGTACACCCCCACCCATGTATCAGTAGCACAAAGTGCAGATCTGCCCCTCTTCACATCAATGGTGACCGCTGCCTCCAGACCGGGTGACTTAAAGATTTTTCTCAGGCTTCGGAGCTGAGGAAGCTTCAGTAACAGATCATTCTCTGGACTTTTAAATTGCCTTTGCAAACAAAATGATCCTTTTTCGCAGAGGACAAAGAGTGATGCTTTACCAACAAATGCTAAACAATAACAGATCACATTACATTGTGAACACAGGAGTATCTGCATGCCTAATGTCCGTCCCTAGTCCCACCCCTCACAGGCATCCATTAACAGTCCGGCCTGCCTTCCCATCTAATGTGGACCCAGAAGTCGGCTATAAGGCTAATAAAGCAACCTCGGTCTAGTTCTCGGGTTTCAGCCCTATTGAATAAAAGTTGGGAGGGACAGGGCACTGTAGAGAGTTACCCCACCCCCTTCCGACTCTGAAATGTATCCAGGACCAGTGGGACAGTAAGGAGAGTTACTTGTAAGCTTCTACACCTCGCCTGATGTTTTGCATTCTCCATTTCAGAGGGATGTATTGATCCGCAGCACCGTGCAGCTCGAGGTCTTGTCTGAGGAAGACCCAGACATACCTCCATAATGTGCTGATGGCTTACACAAGGGGGGGATGTGTGCTGCATCACAAAGAGACGGGATGAATCTGCTTTCCGTTATGGAAGTAGCCTACAGGTCCTGGTATAATTATATTGTGGAAGTACGGAAAAAAAGGAAGGTTGAGTGCTAATACATTTTTAATGATCAATCTATTTCTATGAAGGTGATGGCTCGCGTGAAACACAACCAAATGGCTGGTTGGGGCAATCTGAGGCACCCAGAGCATCCCTCAAGCATCCCTGTCCGTCCAGACAACATCTTCCAACAGGCATTTCCATGGCAACCACATAGGACAGTGATCCTCTGAGGAGACGGCGCCTCACCAGGGGTCAGAGGTCAATTAAGGGTAATTCATTTTAGCTGGGGGAAGCGATGATCCGTCTATCTTCAAACAGCCATTCTCCCAGTATTCTTTTGCTTGAAGAGCAGAAGAGCTGATGTTCATTCAGCAGTACCGGATTCCTTCGGCTGCTCTATTTTCAGCTTCATATTGGCTTATTAAAATGTTCTTTTCAATTGGTGCTGGCCACAATTCCAGGCAAGTGTGCGTGCCAAGTTCCTGTAAGGCATCAATGTTTCTTTACATTCGTTGTGACAGCATCACTGCAAGGGCAATCTGACTTCAATCTAATATTTGGTGACCCGAATCATCCTGTATTCAAGACAATATCCCCAGGCCATTTCTGAGAGAATGTAAGGCAATATCGACTGTATGGTTATTAAGCGTCTACCAGCCAAGCCTCATCCAGAAACTGCTCTCCGAGGGTTAAAGGTTCTTGGTGTCAGTGAGGGCCAACAGTGAAACAGTTCGATGCTGCATGAATGATAAGGATGCATTTGACAAAGCTGCAGCACCAAATTGACCTAAACCCCCAGGCCAAGCAGCGAACGGCAGACTGGCTCATGGGGCAATCTGTACTCATGCCTTATTAAACGCCAGCACTCAACTGCACATCAAGAGAAATCACAATAGGCACAAATATTTCTGCACGACCCACAATGCAATCCAACAGCATCAGGAGATACTATACAGCTAATTCAGCCAAATGACATTTACTGAAGAGTTATTTAGATGCTATCGGTGGCTCAGGTCTTTGTGCTAAGGGGATTAGCGCCACTGTGCCCGGCGCTGAAAGGCGTCTTTGTGGCTGTAGTCTTTAGCGGGATGCTAGAGAGGTTCAGATGCCTGTGTGCAGGGTGTCAGTTATCAGGGATCCTGCCATGCCTTGCTAATCTCTGGCCCTGCAGAGTTCCTGAACCCCAGCCAGTGTGTCCTACGCCAGCCTCTAGAGTTCCCCCAAACTAGGGGGACAATGATAGGTATTCACAGGCAGAGCCAGTGGACCGTCAAGCTTCTCTACTTGAGTGAGCAGCATTTGGGCACGGGGAAGGCTTGGGCTCCAGGATGAGAGCACAACCATCACTGTTTTAGCCTCTCTAAGATAGTTATATATAAGGCAAGTCTCTGTATGTCAGATTTCTCCCGATGTAAAGAACCGGTCAACTATGTTTTGTGTTTGTGAAAGGAAGCTGTCATTACATCGGACATGCTGACTGCAAAACTGCAGTAGACTGAACATGAACACAATGATCTACTTTTCAGTAGGATTGGGAAGCTCTAGATATGTGGCCATTAGATTTGGTTTATATTCAGAGCACAAGGATTTAATTTACATTGTGCAAATTTATTAATACATTTTTTCATAAAGCACAACCTAAAATAAAGAAACAAAAAGTTGTCACACTGATATAATATCATTTAGATAAAGAATCAATTATTGGTCTCAGCCAGCATTTACATTAACTTACTTTAGAGCCATAATATTTCAACAAAATCGTGGAATTTGACAATAACAATTGAATCAACTGTAAAATGTGGAATATCCGAGCGTTTGCTAAGATAAGTATGTAAATTACAAATATCAGGGTTTCACAGCAGAACCTAAACAGGATTTTGTTTAAGTTTAAGCTGAAGGAACATACTATGCTTTTAATGTACGCGCAGGCCCTGTTTTGACCACGCAGAATTTGTAAATATCTGTGCACTATCCAAATTATGAATTGACTTATTTTTTTAGCATGTTGTGTTGTGCATGACATTCGTTGATTATAATTAAATTTGATACTTTCTTGTTGAAATTTTTTTTTTTTTTTAAATTGTATTTATCCGCAACATGATCAGAGACACTTTTTATGACAAGATGTGTTTAATCATAAAAACAAATTTCACAAAAATTAACTGGATCTGGAAAAAAAATAAACTGAATCTGCAAAAAAAAAAAAAAAAAAACGTATTAATTGAATCTGTAAATGATTTTCTTTGAGCCCTGTAACTGGTTTCTCAACTGTTCTTGAACTACTTAACAGAAAAAAAAGACCTGATGAAATTTCCACTTATTTTTCCCAAACACAGTGAGGGCTTAATCAGTTTTGAGCCAACCGTGTCTATCCAAACATAATGCAAAATTCCTGCAGGGTACACTACTTGAGGAAAAGTGGGTCAGAGAAATACAGTACCATATGTTCCCCAAGTATCAGCAATGTCTCACACTTCCAAGCACGCGTGAGTATTATCTTTGATGCTTTAATTAAATGTAGATGAGTAGGAGGAAAGGAAAGATATGCAAACGGCTGACAAATTTCTTTCCCGACATCTAGAGGTATGCGTCTGGCTGTTTGGACGGGGGTAGAAAGAGTGTGTGTGTACAGAGGGAGGGGAGGGCTGGCTGTTGGCTTAGTGCAATCAAATGAAGAGATGATTCATTGAAATGTTGAATTAATTTGCGGCTGTCAGTTTCTCTTTCACAGTGAGGTGTTCAGGGTGTGGGAGTTTCTGCCCCCACCATTCCCTGGATCCCAGCTCTTCTTGCACATGCCTTGGACCAGCACAGCTTGGCTCTCCTCAGCCCTGCATGGCTTCCTTTCCACTCCATTGGGAAGCAGACATGCAGAGGCCTATCGTAAATGCTTGGCTGCAGAACTTCACAGACCAGTGTCTCGTCTCCTCCTCCTCAGGTCTGTCATTGTTCCCCTAACCAAGTTTTAGTGTCTGGCATGATGTGTTGCGACCCCCCAGTATCGACGTAGACCTGGTTCAGCACACACCATCTACCTCTTTCATAGATGTAAAGAGCTGGGATGATTGGGTCCAGGGTTTGTTACAGTACGGCTGGACCCTGCAGACATATATCCAGTACCAGCCGTTCCCTGGCTTCAGCAAGAGGAATAAGAACTCACGAAGAAGATCAAGCAGCTAGCTGCAACAACTGGGCTACAGAGCATGTTCAGGCTCCAAGCCAACATCTCTGAGGAAGTGCTGAGTTAAAGTACTGCAGAGCAAACACATGTCGAGCCAATGCTCAGATTCTATCAGAAGCACATGGATCACAAAACGTATTGGTCTTGACAGCATTGAAGAAATGGAAGTCTCATTCATTGAACAAACATTGGGACATGACATGGTCAAGCAATCTGTAGCGTCCCAAGAGCATCAGCCCCCCCCCCCCCCCCACACACACACACACACGTACACTCTATCCCCAGCCCACCCCCACACACAGTTTGGCACTACAGTGGAATGCAGACGCTAACAGCTCAGTCCCATCCCGGTGTTTAGAACAATGTCTCTTTTCAAAGGAGACGTTCAGATGAAAGCAGCTAAGTTAATTGCCTTGTCTACAATAGAAACCACCCTGCAAGGACATCCCATTTCCTCTGGCAATTAGGACTTACTTCCCTCTAGGTATTGTGAACAAAGCGTGGGGTCGAACACGTGTGACTGAGCCGTGGCATAAACACCAGATTCCACCTGTCATCTTCTAACCTATGGAGCGTGTAGGACATGATAGATTGGTTCCTGGGTGCTGTCATAATACACACACACACACACCGATGTAGCAGGAAGTAGGAGAGCGGGATATTTTCTAATAAAGACGGCTGAAGCAATTAGAAGATATGCCTAGGTAATATGATTAGAGTAACTTCTCTGATATTGGAATACATCACCTGGCAAATATATGCATAAAAATGCAGAAAATAACCTCTTATGTTAACTGCAATTAACTGTGGTCAATCAGTATGCATTACATCAAACACATGTAATTCAAAAATCATTTTGCTAGCTGAGAATCAAAGTTTACGAATATAGCATACAGCATTTATATATAAATATGAATAAGATAAGTACAATCATATTCATAAAATAAAATATGACTCAATTAAATTCAATTATTCAATTATCAATCAAGTTTTCACTCTGCATTTGTAGACTGCAGACAGCAGTGCAGGGAGGACTGCAGCGTTCAGCGTGCAGCGACGCAGCTCATCTTACAAAGAACCACATGCTACCAGTGAGGACAGTTTCTATAGACGTAACAATCATCCTAACAGAGAGGGCTAACACTTCTTAAAAAAAGGTAAAGAAAATGTTTTAAAGGGTTGAAGGAAACAATGACAATAAGCAAGATGGGCTGTGTTATGCATCTGATACCAGTAAATTTCTGACGCACATTTAGGTGACTCAGAGTGGCCGTAAACCGAGCATCGTGTCTGTCTCACCGCGAACAATGAACCACTATGAACAATAATTACATGGCGAGAACACTGGTTAACACGAGGTAGCAGCCATGGACCTTTTTTTTTTATCATTTAAACACAATAATGAGCTGTAATTACTTCCTGCTTTACACACCGTCTCCTGCAGGTCATGCTCACCGAGAATGAACAATGTTTTGCTTTTCCCAGGATTTAGGCTGAGGGGGGAATTGGGGGAAGGAGAGAGGGAGAGTTGAGGAAAAAGAGGGGGGGCTGAGTCGAGTCTCCGCTTTCCAGACTCTTCAAAACACAGGCATGGATGTTTGAAATGTGCATGTATGCACACTTGAACGCACATACACGGGCACAGAGAGGGTTTGTTTGTCAGATTAAACTAAGACGGAATTGAGTGACAAAACCACCTATTATAGGCTCATTTGTATGTACATCACAGCCTCCCTTTGTATGCGAGTAAGATGTGTTGAGGCGTGCTCCTCTCCTCCTGAATGAGAGCGACAGCCCTGCAAAACCCAGCCCCCCCCTTTGCAACCCGTTGAAAAAGCTCCCTACAGAGGTTCAGCTGAGACCCTGGTCTGAGACTGGGATGGGCAACATGCACGGCGAAGACAAAATTCCACGGACTGGGACTGGGATTGCCATGTGTTAATGAGATGGTTAATTCACAGAGCTGCACTCCAGCAACCACATTACAGCATGTTTCAGAAACCATTTGTGAAACAATTGTGATAGATTAAGCTGGTTCGTAATCACATCACATGCATTCATTACCAGGCCGAATACAGAGAACGTTCAGTGCAATGATGCCACTTGTTGCTCTACTGAAAAAAAATTGTCACATAAATACAGATTTTTTTTAAGAAGATAATTCATTTTTTATGCCTCCAGTGCTTCTTACAAAGGGCTGTAACAAATTATTTTTCTATAATATTGATGGATTGTCAATTATTATTCTGGACAATCAATTAACCATTAAGAGAGCACTTCAGTAATGAAGTCTTAATGTAGTTATTGGTTATGCTTCTATTCTCTTGAAGAACTAACTTTTTCCTCATGAACACTAAACCTCAAAATATGAAGTTTCTTCATAAAAAAAAAAAATCCCACATTGCAAGATCCAGGCTTCTCTGAAAAGCCAGGTGGGTCAAGGTCCACTGCGGAGCTCGAGGACTCTCAGACTCCCAGTTGGTCTCACTGGCTGATCAAAGCCTTCTACGACTATGTGTATTTCTCTGACCTCATGAGACTACAACTCCCACCATTAGGAATGTCTGTCCGAATCTCCCACAGACCTCCAATATGTCCCAGCTGTAGCTGCCACAGGTTAAGTGCTTCATTCTGTGTTTAGCTGATATTAAGGAGTAAACAACTAGATTGATGCAGTGATAAAACCCAGTGTGGGTTTCGGAAAAAGCACTAAAACTAAAGTCAGTGAGTCACATTTGCCTTCATCAATCTAACCTGCATTTCCAAAGAATGACTTGACACGCATTAGTTGTGCAATTCGTACATACAGGGTCACAGTGAGACCATACAAAACATATTCTATGCATGCATGTGCACGCAGGGATCACTAAAGGGACAAGAGCTGGGGCACCGTGAGCCTGACACATGGCAATGAACCAACACAAAAACACCCTCACCAGTTATTCATATCCATCAATAACACAAGAGGTGAGGATTAGATGGACTGTATTTACATTCACTTACTCCTGAAGGGTTTCTGCAAAGGAAACACGATCTGGAGCACTCAGTTTCACTCTCCTGTGTGCTATGCGATTGTCAATTTTGAAGCAGGTGTTTTGGTATAGATCACAGCTGTGGGCACAGCGGGGACGGTACCAATGTGCCAGAGGGAGGTATTAAAGTGAGAGCTGTGACCGGAGAGAACTGACGTTGGGCACCCGAGCTCCAGCTGGGGGGCAATTCACCACCTGGCTGGCATAGCCAACAAACACACAGACAAACCCGAAGACTGACACAGGGGTGCAGAGAGAGACAAAACACGACATAAACCTTCATCCCAGGATGGGGAAGATCAACGTTTCCTTACCAGCTCAATTCATTTAAACAGCAGCAAAGGGATCACGTTATACATGCCAATACTACTGGACTGACAGTAGGGATGGGAATAGATCAGATTTTATTGATACCAATATCATTAATTCACGCCATTAATAATAACTAATGTGTTGGTATTAGTATTACAGGTTTTGCCAAGCCTGCCTGTGCAGCTGATTATATCATACTGGTTCAATTGATGGATATGGCCACTTGTAGGCCGTTGTCAACTACAACCGCTTCCTTACCTGTCAATATTAATGGACAACGTGGGCTCGTCCACAGTAGTTTCCCTGTGTAGACTTAGGGAAACTACTGGTACCTCCCTAGAATGAAATATGAGGCTATTTTGGCTCATGGACTTCTCAGTTTCTCAAAGCATACTGTGTTCGTTTGAGAGAAGAAAGGGACGTCTATCCAGCCCTTTAATCTGTGCCGTGTCTTTGGATTAGTTAAGCTAATGTAATAGGGGAATCTATCACACAGAATGTCTACGGTGCTTTACGGACAACAAAGGAAGAAGACTTGGAGTGAAAACAGGCAACTTCAAACTCAACTGCTGTTTGTTTTACTGTGACAGTGACCAAATACACAAATCAAAAACTTTAGAATAATCACATCATCTTTACTTTATCAACTTCTTCATACAGGCTATAAGTTGGAAGGGTCTTTACAGGAATTAACTCACCCTAACATCACGCAATATACATTCAAATTAAAGTGATATACAAAAGGTGCTTTGGAAAATAAGTCAGGAGTGTGTGACAGTTGGGATTCACTGTCTATTATTGCTGTTCAAAGATTGAGCAACGAACAAAGAAAGGCACCACTTCATGTTGAACTATACTGATTGTTATATCCTTGACCATAGTTATAATTAAATAGTTATCCCGTTTAACAGACAGCAACAGCTACTCATATCTTTGTATCGCTCCGCGTCACCCTGAGGCATCCCCCCCCCCTGTAACATAAATCTCTCTCTCTTCCCTCCACCCATCTCTTTCTTCCTCTCGCTGCCTGCGCTGTTCAAAGTCGGAGCCCCTGAGAAGCTGGCAGTGGCTGAAGAGAGGCGGCTCAAATTTCAAGACAAAGCCCGATCCTCTGACAGAAAGGAGACACTCTCCACACTGGGCTCGATATTTATCCCCAGAAACCTGTTTTTCTGCCTGATCCCCATCTTACACCTCTGCATTGAAAAGCTGCCCGGTGAAGTCGCCTCTCGTCGGGGAGAGACTTACGGATTGTCAGGGATGGAGCCTGCTAGTTTTACCGTTTCTGTGTGCGATTGCACAATGAGGAGACGCCACCTAAATTACCTCTCCTGTGTCGGCTTTGCCCTGAGAATGATGCATTCTGTTGACTGTGTGAACAAAACAATCTATTATAGCCTACCGTGTGAAGGTATGCAAGGTGACGGGGCACTTTGTTTGAGTTTCACACAAACAGAAAGAGCGGCTGACAAGCTGCAGATAGCCGTTGCGTCAGCGCAGTGTTAGTTTGGATGAGCGGTATTTTCTGTGGAGACTTTCGCCACAAAGCACACAAGAATTTACATCCTGAGAGTTATCAACACTGACGCAGTCAAGCTTTTCTCTGAGTAAACAGACAGTGGAAAAACATCTGGGTCTGTTTAGAGAAAAGTGACAATTTGTCAGATTTAAAACCTCGTAAAATACACAATCCGGTTGCGACTGGTTAAGATGGAGTTTCCTGTGTGAAATTACACAGTGGGGCTAATCGGATAATGACCCTGTAAGGAGCCGATTTGCCTTGTTTAGAGGTGAGAGGTCATGTCATACAATGGCCCCGGTGTTTCTGGACCTGAGGTTAAAACACATGGACTGGCCTTTGATCACAAAGCTTTGACTCTCTGCAACATGTTTGACACGCGGGGTCAAGCTCAGAGACTGTGGCTTTTCGCTGAGGGTCAGAAAACTTGTTTTCTAACACACACTAACAAAGAGCCACTGATCCCAGCAACTGAACTTCACTCTTGAAGGTCTAAAGGCAAACCCGCCTCTACTGCAATGCATCCCTGGAAATACCTTTCTGAGGAATCTACCACTTAAAGCTAATATGCAGAAAAATATCTAAGCTCTGTAACTGAATACACTGCTGTCAACGGAAGAGAACATCTTCTTTAAATACGAAAGATCTCTAAGACATCTTGGATGTTCACTAAACCACCAACTCTGAAAGGGGAAAAAAAAAACGACAGGCTGCTGAAAACAGGCAAAAGTATTTTTCTGTTTATTTATTTGGCACAGTGAGCAGCTATTAGATTTGGATTAACATGTACTGTTGGAGTGTGGCCAAAATAAATACCTCAGTTCAGCTCCGTCTCCTCAAATATCTTTAGTCAACCTGTATTTCAGCTTTCATGCTGCCTCTGCGTGGGCTAATGTAGATTGGAGGAAAACGTATGACTTGCGACGTCCTTTTACTTCAAAGCCTGAGTTGCTGTTTTGTCTTAGAAGAGGAAACAATGCTAAACTGCAAAAAGAGTGAGGCGGATAAGAACATGCGCCATCAGCCGAAACCACATGAATGTTATTAGCACCGACGTCCCCGGATTCTCTCGTTCATCATTTCCTCAGCATGTTTAAGAAGACAATGGCAGACAGACAACAGAGCTTTCATTTACATATTTTAAAATAATCAATGGCAGCCTCGCATAATTGGCTTGATCCCGTCTTCGTCATGCAGTAATATTCCATCATAGGATGCAGAAAATGGGCCATTGTTTATGACATGTCAAGAGCAGCCTGGCAACACTACATTCAGAAAGGACCTAAAACAAAAACAGCGTTTCCCCCAAATAAGAAGCATATGCTTTGACATTCAATTACAGCTATTTTCTCCCCAGCTCACATTTAACAAGAACCACTTGTTCTGCGCTGCTCAACTTGTAGAAGAATCATCTCACCGCTCGGTTCGGGGTAACCTCAGGAGCTAGCCACCTAAAAGCGGCCCTCATTCATAAAGCAGACCTGAAAGGGACATCAGACACACCACAAGATCCTGTACAACATTTTCCTTACGGGCATATTTATACAGTAAAAAAAAAAAGACGGTGAGGACTGACTCACTACGAGGCCAGTCAATCATATTTGGCTAATAAAAAACTAAAAATATCACCACTAAATTGAACTGCCAACAAACATAAAGAACTCTATATAAAAGGATTCTTTCATGTTAAAAAAAAAATCTTGTCATACTGCACATGAGGAGGTGGAACACTGCAGCCCTCCTTTTGGGCTGAAGGCTCGGCGACCGCAGCGGCAAATCATCGGAACATTCTATTGTTATAACTTCATTTAAATCATAACACAAGCAGAAAACCCACAAAGCTGCTTGTTTAAACAAATCAGATTTATAATTCTGGCCCTGTCACTTCAAAGCGGTTAAGTAGACTTCCGGATGCTTTGATAGGAAGGCTGTAAATGTGACCTACTCTTCAACTAATAGATCGGGGGGGAGGGATCTGCATTTTATCTCCGTGCTGAGAATTTACGCTTCCTCTGATTCAGACTGAACACAGCAGCAGACCTATAAAAAGTGACCAGAAGACTACAACCTGGTTTCATTATAACTGTTAAGAGTCAGGGACTATGAAGCTTTCCAGAACAAAGAAGTTTTAGAACAAAGTTTTGCTTCTTTTTAAGTGTGAATGTATTTTTGCATGTAAAAAAAAAAGACGTTCATAATACCGGTCACCCACCTCCACCCACCAGGGTTTCGGCGGTAGGATGAAAGACCGATGCATCACTGTTTAGAGTGGCATTTAATAAGCTAATCTGAGAGCACACTGGGTCAGGCACTGGCTCCTTTCATCACCAGAGAAAATTGGAAAATCAGATCAGAATCACAGGATCAAGCTGGTGAGTGCCAGAGGCAGAGCGAGGGCACATCTGAGGAGGTTCAAGGAGAACAAGAAGATGATCATTTTACTGGCCAACCAGGGCCGACCATGGCCTGCACATGCTTTCATTTAGGGAGGTAATCAAATTAGTTGCCTAGCTGTTTAAACGTTGAGTATTGTTGCTGAAGGACAGTTCTGTTCCAAAGCAAAATCTAATTTCCCCTTTTTCAGTTCTTATAAATTAATTGATATATTCATCATCTGGCTTGTTTTGATCTGTCAGTCTGGTTTTCCCCAGACTTGGTGCAGGGGTGTAGCATGGACGAAGGAGCCATTTTATTTCATGTTTTACATTGGCTATAGAGGTGATCTACACTCAGACTGCCTCTCTGTGGGATTATGCAAAAACTTGCCAATCTGAAGTGAAACTCCTTACAGAGGCACCCTAGTCGTTCTAAGCAACGCTACAAAGTCTAGCAACTTACTGGAACTTTTTCAGCTCTCCAACTCTTCACAGGAGAGCGTCGCCTGAAGCCTCCTGCCCCATGAGCGAGAGGCACAGCTCCACTCCCTCTACTGTGTTGAATGAGGCGGAGCGGAATATCCAGCTACAGAAAGACCTACTCACCGATACGTACTTTCTTTTTAAGTGAACAGTTGCCATTAATTAAGCCCAAATCCCAGCACAGCCAGTGTTGTGTGTGTGTGTGTGCTGATTATATCAAACGACATTGTGGTTATAAGATCTGAGCTTTAGCAGTGCAGGGCAGCATCTGGACTGACAGTTAACATGTGGTGTTAATTGGATGCATTTCAGACTGTATTGATTTCTCATTATGACACCATCTGGCTAACTGTGTACCAAAAATAAGAGTGTCTGCTTCAAGTTGATTATTGGTGTGACCCTGACCTATAATCTTATCTTATACCTTTCAGAGTTGCTTCTGATTGAGAGCCAACGCTTCCATCTGCAGTAGAACCTGCGTCTCTTTCTCACTAACAGTCAGGTTAACGCTTGTTAAAGTGCATCTGCATTGAAACTTGAACAGGCCGGGGGGGTAACCTCAGCTTCTCTCTGACCTTCTAACCTCACTCCCTCCTTCATGGTCTGATGTCCTCCAGCTGCCCAAAATTACCCACAATCCCGCCTAAAATTAAAGCTGTCATCAGGATATTTTTGGAAGCACAGTGATCCACTGTCTGCTTTTGATGAACTTAGTAATAGAGGGTTGAAGCCAAACCGCCTCTCACTCTGATTTCCAGCTGTGACCAGATAAAGGCGGAGGAAGCTCACGTCTGACTTGTAGATAGCCATTCATGACCGTCACGTCTCTTCCTGGTCAGTTATGACCACACTGCGATGGAACCGGACTGTGTGAAGCAGATGTTTCGGTGACCCTTCCTGTAAATGTTCACGCCACCTACTAAGTTCCTCTGGTGCAACTCGGTCCCAAGTTACTTTGGCAAAAGCCTCCTTTCCCTGAGGCAACAGCCCAGATGTTAATCACTTTTATTCAAGTTAATGTCGGTGATCTCATCTATTTACCAGCAGTCAAGCACTTACAAACAGGACATGATTAAGAAGTGAACCACAGAGTTATTAGTGTCCTGAACAATTTGTCCATAGTCAGCCAAAAACATCCAGAGCGCTCTGGTTACATTTCATTCCTAAATAAACCTTTTTATAATAAAGTCATATTTCCAAAGTAAACCAGCCATTTACCAGAAAAATAAGGTGCCAAATAATGTCTTGGAGAAGTGCAGACGTGATTGATTCCCAAATGGGATCCTTAAAGTAACATACAAGTCAATGTGAGTGTTTACCAAAGGAAACAAGGTGCAGGGGGCCGACAGCTCTGGAAGGCTCAGGCCTGCTGTATGGTTTTAATTCTCCCTACGTTTTCTGGTAACGTCTTTCATTTCCGTGCACTGGGGAGATCGCTCATGTTTAATGCCTTTTGAACAGGCGCAGAGTTTTGGAAAGAGAAACAGTGCCAAAAAAGATCAAACAAAAGGAGGACGAGTGGAGGAAAAGCTGCAGGACATCCACTCGTTCTCCTGTAAGAGATGAGAAACATTTGTGCTGGTGTCTATGAATAGAACTGCTTGTTTAATTTATGACCAGCCTTGCAACCGAGTGAGGTGCTGAGCACAAGTTAGTTCTTTGAAGGGAATCTAATTGAAGTATAACATTCTAAATTAGACTACTTAGCTGGATAGGCTCAGCGGCCTCCCTTTTAGGTGGTGTATTACTTAATGAGCCCTGATTGTAACGAAATTGTAAAAATCAAAAAGGAAAGGTGGGAAAGCACCACAGCTCCTGCTTGATGCACATTATTTTCATTTGACTTCCATGTTAGAAACACAACAAGGAATATCTGATTGTCACTCCTGACAAATGGTTAGAACGTTTTTTTTGAAAGCAGACGGACGGGTTTCTCTCCCATTGTTACATCAGAGAACGAGACCCAAACTGCTTCAGAGCAGCAGAGTAATTCCCTTCAAAGCAAACTACTGTGGATGTGAATCTTCATAAAAATGCGAAGGAGGAATAGAAAAGGAGAGCGAGGAAGCAAGAGAGAGGTGCACCCGGGGCTCATGCGTCACCTGACAAGGTTTTAAGATGGACCCCTGAGGTTGTGGGGGGAGGCAAGGGGTGTACCTTTCACTCCAACCTTTTCCTTTCTTCCTCCGAGATGACGGGACATGCGGATGCACACAGAGGCAAAGTGAGACGTCTGCCTGGATGCCATCCACACAGAGATGAAAGAGCCATGGTGAAGTCAGAGCTCAAAAACGCAGCATCCAGAAACACTGTCTGAGTGTATCTTACCAACGGCCTTTGCCTCAGAGCCAGAGAGAGAGAACGCATGCTCGGACTGAGGATATCTTTTGACATAATGGTGTGACGCAGCAGCGCAGCAAAGAATTGCATGCCTTAATATTTGTCTACTGCCTTTGGCTCCTTTAAAGGGTGCAAGGGATGACAAAGCAGTTGAAAAGAGATTCATTAGCCCTGGAGTGTACAGACTTCAATGTGTCTACATACTATTTAATATTTGTAATTCCCAATGCAGATAAAACTAAACAGAGCACCTTGACCCATAAAGTTACCTTTATGACCTGAAACTGAAATAACAATGAACCACTGAGTAAAGGGTTTGTTAAACTGAGAAGTTGCAATTGCATGTTTGTCTAGCTGCACAGAGAACTACACTGACCCACTTTGACACAAACAGATTGCAAAGACTACCCTGCTGTAGTTTCCCACAATAGTGACATACTAGAACATCCAAAGCACCTGGTATAAAATTCAATATTCTGCCTGATGCGCGGGCCGCATGCACACATACATACTGTACATAAAATACTTTCCTGTGTGGCATCAGTCTGTTTTACATATTTTTCTAAATTCCAGCGGCAGTGAAAGCTCGGTGTGTTCATCAGCAGTGGGCCCACATCTGCACCACAGGAAGTCAACATCCAAACAGCCACTGGCCTTCTCCTGCGCCGGCTCTTGTCCAGACCCTCAGGGAGACCGCAGCATTTGCCCTCCATACCGACGGCACACACAGAGAGCAAAGACCTCATGTCACACGATTCGCAGTGAGGAAAACAGGACCACGGCCCTCAGGTCGGGGTCCTAACCTGGATGAGGATACAAAGCAGCGCTGAAGGCCGCAGCATCTGGAGCAGGGAGGACCCAGCGGAGGTCCTCATCCGCTGTGACGTAACACCAGGAGGAAACACAACAAAACATGTACTTCCTCTGTATCTGACACAGGAGGGGGAGCCGGGGACCATTGTCGACTGTCAGACACAACACTTTTCTTTCTGTCATCACCTCTGCAGCAGATAAGGGCAGGAAACGCTGTCCTGTGCTCCCCTGTGTTCGCCTGCTGCACCTGCACGCAGCGGCCCATTGTGCTGGTGTGTATGATGTTTGACCCATGTGGGGAAGTACCAATGAATAGAAATAACTTATCATTTAACCACAGCGAGCAAAAATCAAGAGATTATTTTGGTCACTATTGAGATAATCATCTAACACATATTGACATTGGAAACATCATGTTTGCTTGATGTTTTTCTCGTCTAACTCCTTAAAAGTATGTACGTTTTTATTACCCATAAATCATTATTATTAAAACTGTCATGAATGAACAGCCCTAGCCTGTAAACCTAATATTGAATGGGAATAATCATTATTGGCTGTAATAATCAATGCACATTCTGTGCATGAATTTTGCAGACACTTTATAAGTAATGAACTCGTAGTTTTCTAGTTGGTGCTTTCCAGGCTACACAGATATTCAGCATGGATCTGTGTACGGGCAATTTTCACGTTCTAAACATCCCTACAAAGACAACGATCAAGTTGGCCCCTCAAGACAAGAATTCTTGGCAGAGTGGAAAATCCTTTTAAAACAGCTTTTGAGACCGAGAAGCATTAAAATTCTCCATGGAAATCCCCAAAATAATCATTTTCATGCCTTACACAGCATGACTCACATTCATCAAGATGTCTGCACAACACACACAAAACAGTCACATCTAAAATATGCATAATAAAGAAGATAAACATAAATAATAAATAGCAGATTAAACTTTTTTTTTAATAAAAACACCAAGAGCAGCTCCATAAATCATATCTGTCTCTCTCATTACGGCTGCAGTACAGTGGAAGGATGGAGGGAATAATGCCAGCAAACAGGATGCAGCTTCCTGCCGCAGCTGTTGAAGGACTCACCTGTGAGCACTGGTGAAAAGAAATTCCCCAACCAAAGCGCAATATATTGTTTTCCTATAACAAAATGTTGCTGTAAAAGATTTATAAAGCCCCGGGGATGTTTGGATCAGAGATGTGCACAGACCACAAACCAAAGCTCTGATATTGAGCAAGGAGCCAGACTCCTACAAGTCAGTGCAGACGACGAGGGGAGGGACGGTGAGGTTTGGATATTAAAACAACCAAAACGTTGTTTTCATGCAGCAAACCAGCCCTGCTTCTTCTGTGCCATCCAACTGTCAGAGCTGGTTAAAAAAACACACTGAAGTCTGGCTCGACGCAGACTCAGAGAGGTTTAATAAGAGGACAGCAGAAAGGAGGACGTTGTTTCAAGGGATTCAGTAGATGGCACAGTTTGAGAAACTGGAACGAACAAAATGAAAAGGAGAGGTGAAGTAGAGTGCGAGTACAGCAGCAACACAGAGGGAACAAGACGAGGCTGGGGAGCTGGCGAGCTTGTTTCACATAATTAAAACCCCCAGAAAATAATGACGGTGGCTTGGTAATGAGCTTCTTTCTCTGCTGTAGTAATTACTGTCCACTAATACAGAACAATGCTGGTCGTAATGTGCTAATGTTGCCGGGTGTACTGGCTGCAGGAGACGTATAATTTGTCACACATTGCTGTGTAAGAGATCTTAGGGTCAACAGGGGATTAGTTAGCCAATGAATACATCCACTGAACTGCTGGCTTCACTACTGAGGCTGACAACAGAGCAAAGAGCAGGGGGAAATATCGGAGTTACAACTCAGACATCCACTGATCCATTTACACTTCGTACCTGATAAACAAATGGCAGGTAGAAAAGCCACAAAAACCCCGACAACAACAGCTCGAAGAACAAAGGACTCGCTGTGATGAAATAAGGATTCATGAACACCTCTCATGTGTTTTGAATAGACTCCAACAGAAACTTTGAAAAAAAGCGAGATCAAACCGCACGGAAAAATGACGTCTAGCAGAACGACTGCAGTGTTTTGTGCGAAGACTTCGACAGTTCAACCGACAGTCTCCGTGTGCAGACTTCGACAGTCTGCACACGGGTGTAGAAGACCGTGACACTTGTTTTTGTTTCGGTTAGTGATCCCAGAAATGCAAACTAATAAATAACAATTTGTTCTCACACCGGCAATTAAAATTATTAATTGTAATTGAAGCTTGCAGTGGATTTTTGAAAAAGGATAATTGGTCAACAGATCCTCAGTGTCCGAAGCTAGCAGGGCAACAGAAAGACACAGAGATGCTTTGCATTGGAGTTTAACACTTGTAACTTACAAAAGTCAATATAAAAATGTCTTACAAAAATAAGAAAACTTTACATTGATTCCTTGCTCATTCTGCAACCCACAAGTATACACAGATATACTGTATTCATGCACAGGGTGCATCACACCATCCCTGCTCGTCAGTCAGTGTTGGGGGTTTCTTGCTAAAACAAAGACCTCTGCAAGTGAGACATCCATAAAATCTGTTTTATTAATCCCCATGTTTCCACCACTCAGGATTCATAGTTGCAGAGGGACACTCCTCTTTGTGAGAGCCGCTGAAAAGATACAACTGTGCTCCTCAAAGGCGAGAGAAAACCAGTACTGTGGCTTGGTTTACATCCAAAATGTATAAGAACGGATTCAAAGGAATAGGGAAGCTCTGAAACATTCACAGACTCCCTGTGCCAAGAACTGATGGAACTACCAGCCTCACTCATACATTATCATGCTGGCTTTAATGTACAAAGTAAATCCCTGCAACACAGGTTCAGGCAGGTACCAGGAGGTTAACAGCGTGCAGGCTGCCATGGAAACAGGCCTCTCGTGGCCTTTGAGCTCTTCTTTAACCAGCAATGGATAAAACACAATAGCATGAGAAGCACAGCAAACAACTGGCAGCAAATACCGGGGATGAAATATAAATATATTCTCTCCAAACAACAAACTGGCCCCTCGTAGGGGCAGTTGTAGCTAGCTGACCCCATTCACTTGGAGATCAAACAGAGTTGAAGGCCGTTCCCATTAAACACAAGCGGCCTTTTCAGCCTGTTTAAGTCTGCTGGTGTGGCGGGGAGGAGCAGAGGGCTGATTGAGAGCTGCCTGATGTCACTCTGCCTGTGGCCCGTTGCTATGATGAGTTCATTCAGCCTCGGGACACAAAGAGTTAATAGGCGCTGGGATTATGCAATGGTAAGCCAGACGCTTTTCTCCTCGCTCCCCCCTCCCCTTCCAATAGGCCGACGCCAAATTAGGCATTCCTGCACGTTTTGATCAGATGCATTTGAATGCGTTGGCAGTGCTGCACATGCTTCGGCATCAACATGGGAACAAAACAGGGATTCGGTTTCACTCCGAAGGGCCTCACATCTGCCCTGCATGGAGGAAGCTGTTGTAAAGACTTACAGTACTCACAGTGGGCGATAGCTGCAGAGGGGCACACTAGGAAGAACATTTGTATTAAACCGGTTTGGGGAGAACTTGAAACACTATTAGCACTAATAGCAGATAAGTTATCCGGCAATAGCAGAGGTTAAGGTTAGAAACCATACTAGAGCCAAAAAGGGTATAATGTCTGACTTAACTTAAGACATCAGAGCAGAAGCTAAAGTCATGGGTCAACTTGGTTCACAAAGACAAGACCCAATTACACTGTGTAAATGAATAAAACAAATTAAACAGATTGAAGTAGGTTTCATGTCATTGCCTGTGATAAATTAACCAACATCGCTTTTTCAACAGAATAGGCATATGGGTTTATTTCTCTTTAAACATTTTTGCACACATTTTCTGACGCTCATCCATATTGGTTTAACCCCGAGTCCTCAACCAGTCGGACACCTCTGGAACAACTACAACAGAGGCACCCAGGAGGCGTTTTAATCAGATTCTCAAACCACATCAGCTTATTCCTTTCGATGTGAAGCAGCAACACCTGTTCTCGGGCCGTGCTGTGACCTGGCAACAAGATGCGCTCCGAGTGGTCTGATCACAAGCAGACAGCTCTTAGTACAGGTGTTACCGCAGCCAGGACGAAACAAGGGGCACCGTGCCACATTTTTTTTGCAGCGTAAATGCAAATGTAGCTGTGGCAACAGTGAAGGATCTCTTACCCAAATAGACATCCTCTATGTAAGCGGAAATACATCCTCACTCACATGCCAACGGCAGCATTGTATTATTATTACACAATGTCTCAAGATATTGGAAAAGCCCATAGAGATATATGTCAAACATCTGCTGTATGCCTGGAACGTGCCAAGAAATAGACTGAGCCCAGTCTCTATTTTTGATTTCCTCTCCTTTGAATTTCCAACTGGCTGACAAGGGTAAAGCATCGCTCCCTCTGGAGGTCTGAGCTTCTCATCCCACATCTAAAGTTGAGCCTACCCAATGCATGGAGGAAACTCATTTTGGCTGCTTGTATCCATGTTCTCAGTCTGTCACTACCCAAAACTAGCGACCATAGTGGAGGGCTATAACATAAAAATTTGGGATTTTCAGCCACATTTGTATCATTACAATGCAAATGAACAATGTGTTTTATTTCCCTCTAAAAAATTTAATTTCTCCTTTTTATTTTGGACCTTTGAATTTGAGTTCATATTGCTTGTAATACTAAGAGTAACCAAAGCATGCTGTTTCAATTATTCGCTTCATTTATCTAAAAATAAAGGTTTAGGTTGGGATCATTTGTGTTTTTGACGTTCTAAGAAGAGCATATAAGGACTTAAGCCTTGCTAAATTACAAAGCTTCTCTGGCATCCTATCCCACTGAAGCATGGCAGAAAGTAATTAGAAACGCCGTAGAACAAGAAGAAAAAAACCTTGCTGAGTATGATACAACAAAGTCAGCAGCGGTGGTGGGTTTGGGGTCCACGCTAACGGCCCCCGGCCAGACGGGGGACAGAGCTGTGCAAGCAGGCACCAAGTCAATAAACAACAAAGATCCTTCCAGACAGGACCAGCAACCACAAAGGCCAACAGACCAACTACAACAGGAAAGAGAGAAAGATCCACAAGGCCCGACTCCAATCAGAACCACGGGGTCCAGAGCCAGCAGGAAACCACAACACACACGAGCCAGCACACATGCACTCTATCACACAACAGCGGACGTACATGGGTCATTAGGTGCAGTAATCATCTTTTAAAGCGAGCAGCTCAGTTCTCACAGTTTGTTAGTTATTCTTTATTGATCACAAACGGCCGACAGGGGCCGCAGAGAGCTGTGGTCTTCATGAACTGTGGGTATTTTCTGATATAAAAACAAGAGAATCCGAGAGATTTGATCTTACAAAACAATTCATTCGCTACCTACAGATAATTCACACTTACACCGAATACTACAAATGAGAGCTTTGAAAATATCAATCAACACAACATCTAGGTCATCTTATCCAAATGTCGGTCTTTAACCTCCCCCTCAGTTGGATAAGAGTTCAATTTGCAAACTATTGAACCATAATCTTACTGTTTTTATTGAAATTAGAGGACACAGTTAGTACACAAATATATGACAGCATCCATGTTCCAAATTGGGCCGGACATGTCTTCCTTCACGCCGGCTCCATGCTCCTTTCCTCCTTCAAAACAAAACCTCAAGATTCTAAAAGAAAGAAGGCCTAGGTTGATTACGAGGTCATAGCCTGGAGGACAGAGGACCCAGAACAGAGGAGACGGGGACGCATCAATTTCAAAATGACAAGAAACCCAAATCTGAGAGGGAGGGTAACCATGATTGGACCCTCCGAGTGAGTGCAAGAAGATCCTCCCCTGGGAAACAGAGCTTCATAATGGAGTGAGTGCAAAGTGCACATACCAGCTGTGTGAAAAAGTGGACTCTCAAGTTCAAAAGGTTTCCTACAAAACCTGCATAAACACTGTCTGATAAATTACCAGAAACAAGAGCCAGGGAAGACCTTGAGAATTCCTCCCCCAGCCTCGCTCGGGCTCGCAATGAAACTTTCTGATGTGTCCGAACACACCGAGAACCACATCTTATTATTCACTTCTATTCATCCGGCTTTTTCTGCTGCGGGCTTTGTTTTGTTGTCACGCTCAGCTCTTCAAGTACAACTAGCTTTGGTTATCCTTGGCAAGGCCCTGCCTAATTATAATACTGACCAACATTTCTGTCTCATATCCACTAAAGGGAGCTGGGGGTTAAAGCATGGCGGGTTGAATCGGGTCCCCTTCTCTCTTTCTCTGCTGCTTCTCCACAGAGCTCTTCCTCTTCCTCGCATTTGTCGACCGTCCTTTATGTAACAAAACTGCAGTACACAAATGCAAAAGGTCACTTTAGCAGTGAATTTCTTTGCTCCATCACATCTTGCTCACATCCTATAAAAATTATTTGTTCTGTTTGTGCAGATGTTCTAAATACGTGATAATATTTGTCCAACATGTCAGATATACTAAACTGTAAAATATCGATGCTGCTGCGTCCTCTAAAATCCAGTATTGTTTGGGTTGTGACTCACGTTGTGGAAAACATGAAAATTCACATATGGAATAATCAAACTGATGATGAAACAATGACTGTTGTGCAGGATACAAACACACCATTCATGTACAATATGGATTTTGATGTACAACGTGCTCGGATTTAAATTTAGATAATAGTCTCAGAAATTAATAATATAAAAACAAATCATGATATTATTATATTACAGTAAATAAATTTAAGCTACACTATAATAATATTAAAATAATGAGACGCTGTCTTCACAAAACTAACATTTTTTTATATAAGCAATCTGGTGTTGCTAAAGGTTTACTGGCACAATTTCAGAAGAACAGTAATTAAGGACATTTAATTTGTGTATCTTGGGTTAGTTTTGGTGTTTGCACTATAATTAAAGGTTTGTCTTGTTAATAAAATATTCTAATTTGTAGCTGACTTCAACTGTTTAATGGTTTTTGTTTGGATCGTTTCAAAATCGATTCTGCAAAAAATATCATGAAATGTTAGAATCTTCATTTAAATGTAATTGAAAGATTGTTAAACAGGGACAAAGCACGTTGCTTGTTGCAGGATTTCTGCATTGGATTACATTTAATGTTGTACAGACTCTCATATGTCCAGCCCCTCTAGCGCCTCATGAAATCCCTCGCTTGTAATCCACTCGGATGTATTTACATCTTTCCAACGATGCATTTTCATTTTGATGATTGCTTTCCCCCACAAAGAGTAATTTTCCTCCTCACAATATCATCCTGCTTTTATTTAGGCGTCATCCTTTCATCCCCCCTCTGCATCGTTGTACTCAGAGAATCAGGACCAGTGTGCAGCCAAGCAGCCTATGGCTACAGCATGGCTAATAAGAGCCAAGTGTACGGGCTTTAAAATAAAGCAGCTGCAGTTGGCCACGTTAAAAAACGTCCAGGGAAGAAAAAGCAAACGTGGAATCTACCCAGAGACGCTCGGGACATCAAGCTGATACAGTACAAAGGCTTTACAGACCTTCTGGGGAACCAGCACTCAGTACAACACAGGTCGATTCCTGAATTCATGTGAGCCTCTGCATGATGCTCACTTAGTGTATCCTGTATGCTTCACCGTCCATTTGTTGAAAGAACAACAAATCCATTACACAAATTCAATAATAAACACTGTGGTAGCTTTAAAAAGTAAGTGAAAGATGCTGAAAGCCGGAACTGACCGGTGAAACTATTCAAAATCTCACGCGCACAACTCTCAATTACCATGATGTGATTATTATTCTGGGCACGGGGATGATATTATTAATGTGCTACGAGACCTGAGATGCAGAACTTGTCCAGCTGCGCTGTGAGGGGAGGAAGATCAAAGCGAAGGGTCGGAGAAGAGGCAAGATTGTGGGATGTTACCTAAACATTTCACATTTTCTCTCAGCTCCTCCGCATGACGCCCCAGTGATTTTTTCACATAAATACTTTAAGTCTGAGGTTGCCTTGAGGTGGCGAGCTGGAAACGGGAATGAAAAACACACTCGGAGATGAGGAGGGGGACGAGGGTGATGGGTGGGTGGAGAAGGGGCGATGCTGCATTAACATTATAAACGTTAAGTGGCTTTCATCTGCTCTGAAACTGCCTTAAGATCACGTAGCTGGTCGGCTACACATAGAAACACGATCAAGATGTAGAAAAGAGCTCCTGTTGTTCATCAAATGAGTAAATATTTGCCCTGATCCTCCAGAAACATGGTGCGTTTGGTGTGGGGTATAGTACGTGCTCGTATTTAACCACCTTTCCTAGCCATTTGCACTGCTTTCTCATATTAAGAGAGTCCTTTTAAAAATAGGACATTTCTAAAGCGGGTGAAAACCCCAGGCTGTCATGACAGTACCTGGCTTGGCTCTATTCATGCATCTTATAAACACAAACCCATAGCAGCCGCCGGCTCCCCTGCTGCCTGCACACAGAGGACACATTCATCCCAAAGTGGGCACCATGAGGAGACGGGAGGGGGGCGGCAGACATACTTCAACTTAAAGGACATTTGCAGCCATTTTGACGATCACGGCCGGGCTGGAGGCTCGTGCAAATGCCATCTGCGATCTGCTACATTTCAATCTGCGTGTGGAGTTCAGATAGATTTGACTCACTTCTGACACAGTGAGCGGGGAGTTAATAAGCCTGATCTTTGGCAGGATAACAGCATTCCTTTCACAGACTAGAAAGGATGTTTGCGTGGCGTTTTTTTTTTCTGCTACAGAGGTTGTGAACTTTTGTTAGAGGCTTTGACAATGTGTGAGGGCGCTATGTCATATTCGTGCGCCGTTTTCTAGCTCTTCTCCTTTGGATAACAGGAGCACACGACCCCGGAGCAGAGCACTCCTCTCCACTCCTGTATATGAATGGTAACAGTGAACGTGTGCCAGGCCCAGGGAGGCACTTCAAACATGCACACGGAGTTATGAATATGATAATCAGAAATAGTGTCTCCGATGTGTTGTATAAGGATGGAGGTGGACTCCTGGGAATACATAATGACATGATGGAGCTTCCTCCAGTGATGGATGGAGACCAGCTATCATTCTGACAATCCCCTGCTTAAAAATGATGATAGTGTGCAACTAGAATAACATGCAGATAATATGGAGCACTGACGAACCTATTAAACGTCTTGAAATCCCCCCTGGATGAAATAATCTGCAGTTTGAGACCTGGATTCCTCCAGTTTGGTGTTAGGGGGACACCCCTCCCCCATTGACCCCAAACACAATGTAGTTGAATTTATTTAAATCGTAATAAATCAAAGTACTTCTTTAAGCCAGTGGATAGGAATAACAGTAACCCCCCACTCTTGGTAGTAGTTTAGTTTCCAGTTATAGGAAGACAAGCAGCTACACGACTGAACTAACTCGTACCTGCAACGGCCCAATCTCCAGGGGGTCGGAGGGTCTTTATCAAATATTTAGAAGTTATTCGGACTCGCTTTACAACATCTGAATATATAGAAACAAGAGCTGCTTTTATAAAAGTGCCCTCTGCGTTGTTACTCACCTTTGAGGCAGATAATAACGAGCGCGTACAGCGGATCCACCGGTGGTTTTCTCCTGTTCACCGCGGGGTTCCTCCTGGCTGCTCCCCGCCGGTTCTCGCTCGCTCCGGATAGATCCATGCCCGTCCTGGTGCTCCGCGGCGCCTCTTCTCCGGCTGCGCGAGAGGCAGCAAAGGCAGCCGTGTGTCTCACCGTGTGCGTGCAGGTAAACTGACCCCCGTTACCTGCGCAGGTCAGCGGGGGAAGCCAGACGGCTCGCTCACCTGGTTGTTCAGAAGACTAGGAAAAACAAGGCAGAGACATGTGGGACGGACGCGTCGGTTCACAGGCCAGCCAGATGAAAGACTTAACGAGCTCAGACTGCGAAGCCCCGCCGAAAGTTTGTGGCGAATTCGAAACTTCCAAGTAGTCTACGGGACGGAGGGTTTCAATAAATTTCGTCTACAATGGTTCATAACAGCCCGGTGTCTGCAGTAGGCGTCTCTAACGTCCAGAGCCGCCGAGCAAGTTCAGTCTACAACGAGAGAGAGTTTCGCTCCGCGGTGTCTCCAAGTTGGCTTCCTCCCACTGGTGTGTATTTACACCAGCGTCAAATGAACGGCAACTACGTATCCTACGTCCTGTTTAGACTTTCAAAATAAATCATATAACGATTGTATTTGATAATAGTCTGTTTACTATTCAAGTTTATTCCGTTAGCATATTTATTAGATGAGCTTTAATAAGGGAGTTTTTTGGTTATGTAAGGTTCTTGCTGATCAAAGGTTTTACTGGAAATTGATTTTTCTATCTTATCCTATATTTGCAATAAAGTTATTTTATAAAACAGGATCAACGAACCAACCAGAATTTACAACAGACATTGTTTTTTATTAGCGACTGCTAGAACTAGAGGTATTCTTGCCGTTGTG
Organism: Macroramphosus scolopax; assembly: GCA_901007825.1. Taxonomy (NCBI): domain Eukaryota; kingdom Metazoa; phylum Chordata; class Actinopteri; order Syngnathiformes; family Centriscidae; genus Macroramphosus; species Macroramphosus scolopax. The sequence continues at coordinate 54,914 of CAAKHC010005276.1, read as the reverse complement.
TAGTTAACCTGCTTGCTATTTTTCGTTATCTGACATTATCTTAAACATAATATACACTAAATAGTCAGTGTACTATATCTATATAAAACGCACGCTGGATAATTATTGCTACCCTTTTATTTTGAAATGAAACCATGAAACATCCTGCATTAATCTGCGGTGGTTATCGTGTCCTAACTCTTTCCTTACGGAGCAGCTTCCGGTGCCTGTACCTCACCCGGGAAAAGGAGTCCAACACTGCGACCCCCTGGTTCAATTTGATCACCGTTAGAATAAAGTCTGTTAACTTTGTTGACAAAAAAATCAAATAAATGTAGAGTACGACAAGCATGAGTTAAGGACAAACATGTGAAACAATTTGAAAATGAATAATGTTATTTTAGTATTCAGGATAACTTAATAAGAACATACTGATTTGGTTCTTCAGACATATTCCGTAATTACCAATTTAATCATACTTATCTGTCATCGTTACCTGACAGTCAGTTATTATTTAATTAGTTATTCCTGTGGGTCAGCTACGTATTTAGTGAAAAACTTTTGAACTCTTGAATATTATATTTATCTGATAGATTTTTTTTGCTTTTTAGTGTGTACCACAAAGGCCAGTCTCCTGCAATGTATACGAATTCTGAACATTTTAGATTTTGGCAGGTAACAATGGACAACTAGCGCTGCGAGCAGCATTGAAACAGGCCCTCGCACACGTGTCGGGGTGTGCAGCATTCGCCATATTGTAATCACCTTCAGGTGCATCATTGTTTGAACATAGATGTCGTCAGGCCGGGGTTCTGATCAAACATGTCAAGTGTCAGAAAGATCTGTGCATGTGGAGCTGAGTTACAACATTCGTGTTCTTCATGGCGAGATCACTGAATTTGCAGCCCCGGCCTTCCACCCAGTGTCATGAAAAGTCACCATGACCTCCAATATGCATCATGAAGGTGTTAATGCTTAACTGACCATGTCAGAACATCAATCTGGTCATCCCACTCCGTTCAGTACATCAAAGTTCAAAACAAGTCATTTCCTGTCATCACTAGGTGGCGCTATTACTGATAATCAATATTTCTAATCAAGTATGTTCAGGTCGGGACTCTTATCAAACATGTGAGGTTTGATGACGGTCCGACCATGTGGAGACGATTTATAGCTCCTCTGTACGTAGACCAAGTTTGAAGATGTTTCACTGAAATCTCGGAGGAGTTCGTTCAAATACGACCCCAGCAAATCCTAAAATACAGAGACATATCCAAACCTTGAAACAAAATGGCGGACTTCCTGTTGGGTTTAGGCGAAGGGCGTCCTTGACCTTTTTTGTGCGTCTTTGCATGATAAATATGCCCATCATGTTTCGTGTTTCTAAGTGAAACGCACATCAGAGTTTCTAGGTGGCGCTATAGAGGCAGTTTTCAACACTCATGTACCACACCCATAAAACACTACATTTTTCACCAGGCTAGACGCATGTGCAAATTTCCATGACTTTTTGAGCACGTTTAGGCCGTCAAAAAGGTGATTGATTGCGGAGAAGAATAATTCCTAGAAATCCAATAGGGCCTTCGCACTGCTGTGCTCGGGCCCTAACAACCGCACAAAGGTGTAGAATACATCACTGCACAAGGGGACGGCCCCCTGCTGGCACCACTCTATGGTCCAGCTGGCAGCCTGGGTGACTGCTGTGATCATGCAGTCATCTAGACTAAAAGATTGAAAGGGTCTCAACAGTATTACCTTATATTTTAAGGGCCTAAGCGGCAGGTAAAAAAATCTGCTCAAACCTTTGTGATGTGAAACAAAAAATAATGTACAAATTCCTGAGTGCTGTAGGAGTAGGAAGGACCTCTCGGTACAATGAAGCCATCGCTGGATCGGTTAATTCAAACTTCACAGTTCCTTACACAAAAGCTCCGTCATCCTGAGAGATGATGGCGAGAGGAGAGACCTCTGGCTGACTCCCACATGGAGGAGAAACTCTCAGGCACATCTTGGCATGATATGAACATTCCCATGGTTCCCTCGCTGACTTGACTCGTAAGATCTCACTTGGTGGACTTTAAATTTTGTTTAAAAGCGCAACAGGAAGACATAACAGGTCAACTTCAGACCAAAGAAGCCTCATTTACTCTCATCGTGGTGTCAAGAAGTCTGAAGCCAATTCATTAATATCAGATCATTAAAGTATTTCAAATCAAGACCAGTGTTTCCTGTGAGGTGTCAACATCCGTCACTATTAGCAACAAATCACCTATAAAATAAATGACAAAAACAAGCCTTTGATTAGAATAATGAGGATTTTATTTCTGAATCAAGTTTGGGAAATGGTCAAAATTTACAGGAAATAGTGTTTATTGGATTAGGGGGGATGACTCATTATCACATTCAATATTCACGCTTATGTTCCGATGAATGAAATGATTCGTCAAAGATTCACTCTGATAATTGATCGAGTAAATAAAACAAGAGGGGAAAAAATATAATTACAAGACATTCCAGTTCTTTTGAATAGCTTCACTAAAATATGCACACAGAAAAAAAACAGCTGAGAATTTGTGCAAAATCTATCATTTAAACATAGAAGGAATCTACACTTGTATCGCATCCAAATCATTGTAAACATTTTAAGAAGTCAACGTTGGTAACTCCTGCAGTCGACTGACGTTCAGAGACGCTGCCGGCAGGGGAGTTTTGCATGGCACCATAGATCATTCAGGGGGGGAACAGCTGATCCAGTTCGGCCTCTTAATTTCTTTTATATACACAACTTTAAAAGTTAAACATAATCACGGTTGTGTTTTCTGGCAGTGTAAATGTTTTTGTGATAACCTTTATACCCTCAGCAAAATGACACACATGATCTGAGGAGATGAAAGTAGCAGCCTATTTAAATTCAAAAATGCTTTTTCCCGGCAAACGTCGTCCCTCACTTGACTCACATCGCGTCAGTCGGAGAAACATTTCATCCACCCTGCATCCCAAAGCTTCATCTCAACACCTTGCAACCTCAAATAAATCTCAACAGGCAAATGTTTAACCACTGATATACACATATAAACGTCGTTTAAAAATCACGTCAACTTTACATTTAGTCATTTCAAACCAACATATATCTTATTTCTGCTTTGGGAGAATCTAAAAACGATTGACATGTAGAAATGAATCAGCAGGTTGAAAACATTGGATGGCACAGGAAGACAAAACGTTTGAGGAGCAACACACCAGCACAGGCGGCAGACTGGCTCCCACTGGTGGGTGAAAGTGCAGACTCACGTTATCATGAACACGGAAGAGGAATGAAAAGATTTCTTGGTCACATTAAGGACATACCAAGACAACGGTAGTGTTAGAAGAATGATGAGGAGACAGAACAGAGGCCAAAGGCAGTTAAAAAACAAAACAAACCCAGTAAATGTATGAATATGTAAGACATGATATGGGTCAAGATATGAAAATCTCTTTGGGTCTTAGTCTTAGAGGAACATCTTTTGGTCAGATGCTGACAGAGAAAGAAGGTGCGTGTGTGTCTGTGTGTGTGTGTCTGTGTGTGTGTTAGATGTTGGCGCTGTGTGCTATCGTTGGTGGAGCTCAGAAAACGAGCGGTCGTGCTGGTGAGGAGAACAGCCGGGGTCTCCGTAGAAAGCTGCTCAGTTTCCTGAGTACAGATCCACAGTGCTGGAGCTCAGGCCTCGGCTGTCCCTGAAGTTACTGCTTCCCCGAGTCTGACGGACACAGAAGAAGATGATGATGATGATGAGGATATGAAGGCTATATACTGTCTCCAGTCATAATCCTTTGTAAAAAGGTTTTCTACAAACAGATCCTCACCTGGAATGCATCGTCACTGGTCTTGTTCAGATAATTCAAGGAAGCTGCTCGCTTCATGCTGTTGAAAACAAAGAAAGTTTGTATTTGTGATTAAATTAGTCAAATAAACAACCAATGTTAAAGTAGCAGGAGAACTACAGTCCAGTCTGTGATGTCGTTACTTTACGAATACTGTAAAATACTTCTTTCCCTCATTGTATGTGAATATTCTTGAACAGTGGACTTCTTCGGTTCTTACTTGGTGCTGCGGGGCTCCGGCGGTCCGTTGCCCTGCAGTTTCTTCACCAGGAGCTCGCTGCTACGACGCAAAACATCCCTGATCTTCCCCAGCGAGCCGCTGCGTTGGAGGGCTCCACTGCCATCCTGCAGACACACATAGTCATCAACCTCACCGTTCATCATTTTACATATTTCATTTCATAAGCAAGCTGAACGTACATGTGAGTATTACGAACACACATGCATGTTCATGTTTGTCATTAGTTCAAACATCATGCTGCAGTGAGACCATAACAACGATTGAGACAAACTAATTGGATGTTACTTAAACATTTAGCTGGAGATGTTGGAGGTTAATGATTGCATCTGAATGAAAATGGATCTTTCCGCTCATTAGTGAGACTGCAGCATTCTTCACATCATGTTCCGTTCCCTTGTTATGATGAATCAATGTCTGCGGCTCTTGAAAGTCTGACCCTGATGTTACTTGGGACTTTCTTTTTTTAAAGAAAATGCCTTCTATAAAAGTTAGTTTGAAGGACGAGGGTAATTCTGATGAAGGGAGGGTGTAATGATGTAATGGGTTATGGGAAATGTGGTGTCCAGAGTATTTGGAACTTGACCAATACTGAGGGATTCAAAGTCCGGATATTCACCGTGATTATTCTGAGCCCCCAAAAACCTTTTTGAGGTTCTGAGTAAATGTCATCCAGGAATCATTATCCAGATGGAGTTCTGTGAAGCTTCAAAATGTACCGTCTTAGCTCAAGTTCAAACATGCATACTAGTCTGAGGGCCTTGTATGTGCTCTAGCAGCTGGATGTTCCAGCACTGATAGTAACCAGACCCAGACATTCTCTCCATGCTTGTTTCAGTGTTTCAGTCATCGGTCCATCCACCCATTCATGTTCAACCCCTGTGAGTTTTAGTTCATATCCAAACAGTTTGTGAACTGTCATCTGCACAAAAAGTGATTAACCTTATCACCAGCAGGGGGAGCTGTGAGCATATCTGAGGATTTACATGTTGCTGCTGTGATGAGATGGAATAATTTGTTCCACTGGGGCGCTCCGAAGCCAGAATTAAAGATGACACATCAAACACTGTTATATTCCACTGGTGGCACATTAAGACAAACAGGCTCAGCGCGAGAGAGAGAAAAGACAAAGTTCACAAATGAAAAACTTTATTTGAGAATACCAACAAGTGTTGATGCAATAATCGTCACAATGCAGAATGGTAAATATAATGCAGTCCTACTTACTAAGATAGTGCTAAGAGACCTTACCATGAAGTCACACTATATATGTCGAGAACGGACAGTTCAATAAATAAGCATTCCACTAACACAACATTATTATCATAATTATGTGAGGAACATAGGCATTTCTTTTGCTAACTGTTGCATTAGAATTATAGGGGTACTCATGGAAAGGAATGAAGAATCAAGGCAGGTAGCATACTGAAAAGCCAGAGAGAGAATGCACTTGTCAAATCTATAAATACAGCCAACAATTACACTTCCAAGATGTTGAAGTCATTGTACATTCAGTTAGTTAAACATCTGAAATAACAGTTGAATCTGGAGAAACACTCGCACTGTACTTTTGGTGTCTAAAAAAAACAAAAAACATGATTCACCAAACGGACAATGTTTACTTGCAACTAACTGCGAAAGAAAAAAGGCAACACACTTCCATTTAGCTTTGTGTTCCACGAACTGTATCTGGAGAGCGCACTGGGACTGTACCACCGAAACATACAGAAATACACGAAAACTACAGTGGAATCCATTGAAATTATAACCATAGCTTCTACTCCTACACCAACCGATAAGTCCAAAGGCAAAACTGGGCATTTTATTAATTATCTTGAAGTCTATTATTGTTATTGGTAGCTTCTCAGGTGACCAGTATCTGTGCCAGATGCTCTGGTTGGTCTCTGCTGTCGTTCTGGTTTTATACACTCAGCCGATGTTGCTCGTTCCCTTTGAAATACAAGGGAACGTTCTGTGACAAACCGAGGACACTGAAGCCGGTAAGAGCGACTTGAAAATAAATTACCATGGCAACAACAGTCTGATGTGGTCCGACCAGTTTACAGACGGCGTCATCCTGGTCTTTATCGACAGGCAACATCCTTGGCACTATTGGAATACTACTGCCGTAATGTTCAGCCACAAAATAATCAAGCCGAGTAAAAAAAAATGTAAACAAATCATACAAAACCATAGAAGATTTGAATATTTGTATATATCTATAATAACAAAACATAAAAGGCTCCCGACTAATATCCCGCCAACTCTGCTGTAATAATAAAAAATTTGACAAGATATGAACCTGTACAGTACCATATCATGACAGTTTAGGCATTTGATCTCATGGATTATATAAAAACATCAGACAAAAAGGTTAAAAAGAAGATACTAATATGGCGGGAACTTGATATAGGAACTAATGCGAGTGATCAAGGCAACAAAGTCCAAAAGACCAATGCAGAGCAGCTGGAAAGAGATGATTTTGTAGTTAATTTGAAGTAGAGACGGCAGCTTCGCTGTCATTAAACGTGGCAAGGATCCTCAAAGTCTTCCACCAATTTAGTTTTGCCTTCTTCCAATACACTTCCTGCTCTTCTGTTCAGCTAAATAAATCTACAATGCATATATGAATAATTACAAATGAGTGTTGGAGAGAGGAAAACAAAGTGCGAGTGACTTCCTCCGGGGAGAGATTTCACACCACAGTGACTTCAATGTTGAGTGAAAGAGGCAGAGGTTGCCAACATGGTAGATGACACAGTGTTAGTGAGAGAAAAGGATCGAGAGAGTGCCAGAAAGAGAGGAAAGAGGAAAAAACGCAGAGCAGACATGAGAAGATCAAACGTCCCAGCGGCTGTCAGTTGAGCAGGGGACAGAGGTGACAACCGGGGGGGAGGAGGAGGGGGCTTTCTCTGCCAGGGGGGCACCGGGGAGGAGCTGTTCATTTGTTGGGACAAAGAAGGCCAGAGGGACACAACACACATCCTTTTGCTATAGTGTTGGGGAAGGAGAGAAGGATGGAGGAATAATCTTGATGGCTTAGGCCTGATAAAAGAGAGAGAAAGAGACAAAAAGACAAAAACAGCACACATTGTAAGATAAAGAGCTCTGGGTTGGGCTTCCTAGTCTAGACACCTACAGAGACCGTCACATTTCTGCAGCCTAGTTAGCATGTAGCATAACTAAATGCAACATCGCAAAATGTTTATAATTATAATTATAGTTGAACTGTGATACGTATTTTGCCACATGAAGCAAAGGCCTTCACAAGCATACTGGAAAAAAAGATTTTAATTAGATAATATGTAATCTCCAAATAGACTTTTAAAGACATTAATTGCCTAAGTACTTTTCTGCAGATGCCATGTTTCAGGAGCTGTGCTGCAAAAATGAGCCAGTCATCAGTGATGCAGTAGCTTTCACTGTGACTCAGCTGTTTTTTCGTTCCTCTCTGGGTACCAGAAAGCCTGAATTTGGCACACTGTACCCAGGGAGTGACGGTGCACTGCAGACGTGGGACATCTGCAGGCGTCAGCACCGGAATGGGCATCCTCATATAGGATTTATACCTATGATAAGATGTAGGGAGATTGCGAGTAAAGTCCCTGTCTACAGACTGTTGCACAAACTCTAGCAGAACGACATTCGCTGAAGCTAAATTGCAATTAGATGAAAATATAATGCTATCTGAGACTATCTCTGACATCTTATACATTAATAGATGACTCATTAACCAGTTATCTAGACTAACTATCGTTCACCCAAGCTTGTTGAGTGGAATGAGAAGTCAAGGGGGAAGAGTACAATCCACTGAGCAAAGAAAGGAAATTTGATTGACAGGCTGATTGGTTGTCATGGCAAGAGTAATGAACAAGGTTAGTGACAAACAGAAAAGGCAAAGGATGAAATCTAGAAAAGCATGCAAAGTGAAAAGCAGCAGGTTAAAAGTGTCTAGCTGAGAGCTAAAAGCACATTACAGACACACACACATACGTCACATCATGCATCTTATACGCACATGCAGTTTACCATTTAATCTGATCACAATCACAATGTCCGAGACAGTTGGCTGGTCCTCGCTGTCATGCGTCTGTACGCCCCGAGGTTCAACACAGACTAATTGATAGTTCTACTTGAATGAGTCCCATCTGAGAGATTTCAAAACAATGTTGTTCATATTATTCTGTGACCCAAGTATCAAGATCAGCTATAAACCACTTGTATAACCTCAGTAACGTACCGACTTGCGGAAAGCAGAGTGGGGACACGTTTGGCAAAGCTAACTGGCCGGCAGTTTTTTCATCACTTCTCATCAAATATCTACACAGAAGCAAACAGGTCTTTGCAGGATTATTCGCTGGTTATGTAACATATGTAGCCGCTTTGTAAATGAATGGGTGGGTGGATCGATGAAAATGAAAATCATTTAGTCAAAAGCTCAATATTACGCGAGAGATTAATTTTAAAAAAAAAACAAGCATGAGAATGTCAAAAGACGGGGTCATGACGTGGATAATGCAGTGCTAGCACACACCCAGCAATCCTCTGCATACCACCACACATTTCCGAGACAGACAGGTGCGCACTCAGATGAATACACATGCAGATGCATTTGCTGCGGGACATTCTGAAGCAGTTTTGAGAAGCTGTGTGTTGGGAGGCAATCCCATTCACAGAAGAGCTGCTAAACAAGAGCCCCCACCCTCCCTCGATGTAATGTTATGCACTCGCAGAGAGCAGCAGACATTGTGTTAACAGGCATATCGCAACCGTGTGAATACATAGTGAACACATATTGTCCATTAGTGTGCATGTTTAAGAGTGAGCCCGGCAGAATGGCATTGCTGCATGCATGTCTGGTGGGGTGGAGCGGTGAAGGGCGAGGCTGCACATAGTGTTGGAGAGGCACAGGCTCAAACAAGGCGTTTCTGCTGGCATGGTACTGCTCTCTTATGTAAACTGCACCATGGGGCTCCTTCTACCTTGGACTGCCTCCACTGCTGCATAGAATGACTGGCCTTGAGCTACAACCACTTTACAAATGAGGAGAGGGGCAACAATTGCTATGATGCTGTGCTCTAATAAAAGCCCTGCAGTGAGATTACACTAACAATTGTTGGTTTGGGTGAAACACAGCCAGTTTGGACAATATAATGAGGCAATAAAACAGCAGGAAGAACCGTTATGTATCATCTGCCCTGTTTCCTGTGCAGCATCAAGGAGATTGGGAACCCTGTCAATAATGCTTGATGTTCAAACAATGAGATGTTCTAATAGGGAAATAGACTGGCTATATTTTTTATGAGTCCCACGGTAGGAAATAAATATCAAATTGGTTGTCAGGGGGGCCTGAGAATGAGCCTGTGCCTCTTTGTTGTTGCTCCGCTTGCGTGGAAGCAGAGACAGCAAAACAACCACTCATTAAAACAAGACAATAGCACGTTTTTGTCGAGCAACAGACAACAAAACAAAACATCTAATCCAAAAGGGAACACAGATGCTGACGGAAATGTTATGTCAGCATGCCAAGACACTCAATCAGCTTTACATTTCATAGAAGTAAATTTGAGGTAACCCTCATAGGAAGGACAAGGCACATCTACAGAAAGGTAATGGGCTGGTACAGATACAGATCACTGAGTGCATCAAAGTCCAAACGGTTGGGAATGAATGTTCCTGCCACTTATATTCAACTGATAAGGATGCAAAACATTTTATTGACATTGTAAAATAGGTTACACTGTAACAAGTAAATTGGGATTTATAGCAGTTAAATTTACCATGGTAAGAGAAAGGCTGTGGTGCTTATGAGTGGCTTTGAGATATTAAAAATAGGTCCCAGCTTCCAAATCAACACTTTTCACAATGGGAAAAGGTTTCTGTAAGTGAAGTGACACGTCACCATCTTACTTTGTAGTTCAGGGATTTATAGTGCATTCTGTACCAGCCCAAACTCTGTGATATTACTAACATCACCTTGTTCTTCCAGTGAAGCCACTGGTTATTGTGACTCTATTGTAGTGGATTTGTACTCACCCCATTCCACTCCACGCCCATACTCACTTCATCGCCGGTCTCAGAGCCGCTCTCATACTTAACGCTGGTCAGGCTGTCCCTGCTCCTCCGCCTGTCGCCCTCTGTATCCTTCAGGATCTCCACCACACGTGTCTGGTGGATGGGGTCAATGCCCTGATCGGGAGAACACATTGACATACATATTTATTCAGAACGGGCAGTTAGGATCAGGCTAGTCAATATGGGTGAGAGTGTGCAGCTCTACGGGAGTATTTAGTGACTTTATGTTTCCTGTCTCTTTAGTTCGTTGGAAGTAATGTCACAGTGGTATCACAAAGACAAGCAAGCATTTTACATGGCTGTGAAATGGGAGTGATGTTAGGGGAGGAAGGTGGAGGCTCCGACGGGCCATCAGTTAGAGACAAACCACTTACTGTGTTGCTCTGGATCCAAAGCAGTGTAGAGAGAGGGAAAAAAATATTATCAGATTGACTTTCCTAACAGGGCAACATATTTCAGAATTTACAAAAACAGGAACTGGTAAGTTATCTGCACACAGAAGTGGCTATTTTGTGTTTGGAATTGCTGCTGACCTGCTTGCGAGACCTCACAGCGCACTCCTCGAGGGTCTCAGCCGCCTCTAGCTTGCCCTGTCGGCGGTACAAGGCCCCCAGGTTCCTCAGGGTGGTGTTCACTGTAGGGCTGGACACACGACAGACAGGAACACCAATATTTAACAGTGAAAATCCAAAGAGCAGGTTTGGTCTGAGCACATTTATTTGTGAAATGCTGGACTGCAGAAATTAAAAGTTGGTGAATTTACTCAGATTTAGTTCAATAAAAAAAAATGTTTGAACAGAACAGGTTATTGAGATCTAACAGACATGGCTCACCTGTTGACTTTGCAGGCTTTATACCAGCCGCCGTACTCTCCATATGGTGTGTTGTCTCTGTGCTTGCCCTGGAAGTAAATAAAGCAGAAGAGGATGAACAGAGCCTGAAGGGGAGTGGTGGTTCAAACTGGATGAACAGCATTTTTCCTGTGTTTGCATATAACTATCATTTGCCCACTGGGGCCGATATTGTATGCAAGGATCAGCACCATGAGATAACACTGTGCTTCACTTTCCAGGAAGTGAAATGAACTGACCCGTTTTTCCATGTCACAACCTTGTATTTGACATGTTTTAATGATCTGTTTATGTTCAGAATGTCCCGAGGATGTTTACACAAAGCTCCTCACCTTGCTCATCTCCTCTCTCTCCTCTGCGTGCATCCAGATGGGCTTGTTTTCAGCTGCAGACACACACACACACGAGAGGAGTTCGAAAACTGTGCAACACGACTGGAAAACAGCTCAACAACTTGCCGCGTTGACGTTTCACTGAATCATGATGAACTGTTCACGATGCACTGAACTGGCTGAGCTCGGCGTATAATGCTAATAGCATGCAGAACCTTTTTACTTGTAAGTAAAATATATGTGTTGGCAACACATCTGCCGATCTAGAATCAGTATCTAAAATAAGACTTAATACTGTAAGGAAAGGAGACCCACTTCTATCTTATTGCTAGTGGTTCTAAATTGGGAAAAAGTGAAGATTATTTCCAAAATAAAATCATGTGATGACCTGCATGGATTTCAGAAAACAGTTTAACTACATAATCAAGCTGTTTAGTTGCACAACAACATGAGCAAGTGAAAGAAGGTTATACTGGCAATGGAGAATTGGTATTTAACATATTGTTTTATTTGTACCTCATAATTAACAGAAAAGTGATATTAAAAACACACAGAGCACATTTAACCCCTTAAAACAGAAGATATTTACACTACATGGGGGAATATATAAGTGACTGGTGTTTCTACTTGTCGGGAGACAAACTGTTGATGATAAATGCTTCTCTTCTGTTCCTTTAACTTTCATCCCACCAACAGGCTTTTAAAAAAGATCTGAGTACTCTTCTAAAGGTGACACATGAAAAGTAAACCTGTCAGAAAAAAAAGACACTTCTGCCAAGAAAAGCATAAACTGCTTAATGTACAAAGTCACTTTCATTACTGTTTTGAAAGAAAGCCGTCTAATCTCTGGAGAGAAGAAGATTGCAAGATTTGGTCTTTCAGACACGTGATGTCTTTGATTCTTTAAAAGCTTTCAGTAAAAGTCTTTAAGTCCTCTGAAGGGTGGAGGTTGGCACCCTGTTTATAACACCGTCCCCTTTTTAACTGCCTGTCAATCACGGACTCTGTTCGCTGGTGCGAGACAAATTGTAGGTGGAAGATAAGGATAGTGGATGGTTGGAGAAATAACACAAAACACACCTGAGGAGCAATAAATTGTGACCCATTGTAATTCTTCTTATTGTAGACTCATTCCCCATATGAGCTACTGTGTCAATGCGTCTATGGGGTCTTACCATCGACAGATCCAAACTCTTTCTCATGGGCACGAGTCAGAATCTCTTTGTACAGAATCTCAGCCTCCTTGTATTTCCCCTGTTTGAGGAAGCAGGAAGCCTGCAGAGGAGAGGAGCGAACATTTTTAGAGTTGCATCAAATGGGCTCATTGAATCACAATGAAGCCTGTGAGAGAAGAGGAGCAGGTTTTAGGCATATTTCTCCTGCATGCAGTGACTCATGAAAAATGATAAAGCACTGCAGAGACACTTGTTCCGTCTCCACACGGCCTCTCCATCATTAGTGAGACAGGAGAGAAGCACAACGTGTCTTGTAGAGCTACAGGAAGCAAGCTAGCCAACACAGAACAGCTTGCTTGGTGTGCGACAACAGATATTATTTTTTAAACAATAAAAGGTGTCTCTTTTGTTAACTATAGAAGAATGGAAACCTGAACAACATCATAAGAATAAGATATACTTTAAGAGGAACCTTGTAGACTGAGAGCAGTGATTGTTGAACACCCCCGCAGAGCTCAGGTTGACAGAACAGATGACAGATTCTGCTTTCAGTAAAGGTTTTCTCTGCCTGTGTTTACCTTCGTACAGCTCAATAGAGGCTATAACTCTCATCAAGTGTGTATCAAAGTGAATGGGTTTCAGAGCTACATTCATATAATGTGAAAAGGAAAAGAGTATCATGTGATCATGTGTTAGCGGTTCTCTTATTTCTCTCACCAGGTTGTTCTTTGTTTTGGCCACATTGGCATCATCTGGGCCCAGTCTGCACTCGTAGATCTCCAGGGCACGGCAGTAGTAGTACTCCACCTCCTCATACTTGCCCTGATTCTGGCACAGCAGAGCCAGGTTGTTCAGTTGTTTGGCAACATCTGGGTGGTCCTTCCCCAGGACCTGAAGGAAATCATACAAATGTTTGGAAATTCCCTCCTCAGTACTTTTCTGTGTATCTTTCCCTTCTGCTCCTCCCCATCAACCTGTGCTGCTTTCATCAGGCAGCATGTCTTCCTGCTGTGAGCATCCCAGGAGAAATGATAAAAGGCTGGCTGATCAATAAAGAGTACAGAGTAGAAATTCCAGGCGTAGAGAGAATGAATGTTTACTGCTGAAGCTCGGTAGCGTTGTCCTGTCTCATATCTATCTCCCCTGCCTCCCTCTGTCAGCACTTGATATCCAATTTCCAGCCCAACTCAATTAAACCTCCATATCCCCTCCCGCACAGGCATGACCCCAGAAGAAACTTCACAGACAATTTAAGAAAACTGATTGTGCTTTGCTCTATTTATAGTCACTGGTGTTACAGTAGCTCCAAGTGACATTTCGGAAAAATTAATTATTTAATCAGTGAGCTAATTGTTAACTGGTGGAGAGTTGAGGTGAGGCCCACATAGCAGTGCTGTGGTTCAATCCAGGGATATGGCCTACCTTCTCTCTGATCTCCAGAGCCCTCTTGCACAGAGGTTCGGCCTCCTTGTATTTGCCTCTCTTTCCATACAGCACAGCCAAGTTGTTCAGAGTTGCAGCAACCTGGACACCACATGAAGAAACAAATGGAACGAGAATAAGCAACATACAAGAATTTTATTTACTGTTGTTCAATGACCCTTGTACAAAATATTTATCTATTACGCAGTCTTATTGGAAAGCAATTCTGAACCAGAATTTCTGTTTCATCATTCAGTGTTAAGGATCAGATTGAGTAACAAGAGACAAATGGCAAAATCCAGAGTGCTGCAGAGAACCTGCACCTTCGGTACAAACAGAGGCAATGACTTACATTCTATTTACTAATGTTATCTGAGTCATATTTGAACTCGAATTGCAAAGATTTTGTGATTCAGTTCATGCAGGATCCGTGAACAGACGCTGAGTCGTTGGCATTGATTTGTCTCAAGTCTGTGGGTTTCAATAGAGGGAACGATCCACTCAGCCTGACTGAGTAGGGCAGTAAATAAAGACTGTGCAGTTTTGCTTCCCTGTTTTCTGTCTTCAACCAACACCAACTACCTAATCTGCTTTATCAAAACATCAATGAGTCCACATGAAGCTATGAATGCTAGGATGATGGTGACAGAGCCTTACAGCAGGATGGTCTTTGCCCAGGGTTTTCTCCCGGATGGACAGGGCATCGTTAAGGAGATGGGCGGCCTCTTTGTATTTGTTCTGATCCCTATATGATGGAGAGTACACAGGACAATGTGAAGTCACTCAATACCAACACAATCAAAAGGCACCATCACTAAAGCTCCTGTATGTGGTCAATTCTCACCTATAGACCAAAGCCAGGATGTTGAGCATGGTGGCTACATCAGGGTGGTCATGCCCGGAGGTCTTCTCCAGGTCCTCCAAAGCTTGCTTGCAGAGGGGCACGGCTACCTCGTACCTCCCCTGGGAGGCATACTGGATCACCAGGTTGTGCAGGGTTCTCAGACGAGCTGGGATCTCATAGCCTCCCTGCTGGGCTGCAGCCACTGCTGCACTGTTGTGTTGGTGCTGCACTGTGGGGCAAAAGACCACAAGAAGACAATAAAGGTTAACTTTACTGCAGAAGAGAGATAACTCAGACCTGATTATATCACTAGTCACATTTGCATATGCACAATACTGTAGACGAAGGATTGGAATATACAAATAAGTCTTTGTATTAGAATAAAAGAGATGTTTGGCCAGATGGGGCCAACGGACAGACGTTGCTCACACAACAATGACATATACCCACTGTATAAGTTGCTATGGTGAACAGACAGGAAGACTGTAGTTATTTTGGAGGCATGGCGCAGGTGATTGAGTGGCCGTCCTGTAAATAGAAGGTTACCGGTTTGATCCCCGGCTCCTCGGGAAACTGTTTCGAAGTGTCCTTCAGTATGACACAGATCTCTGATTGCTCCTGATGCTGTGTCATCATTGCATGAATGTATTAGCAGCGCGACACCTCGAATAGCAGCCACGGTGTGTGTGTGTGTGTGTGTGTGTGTGTGTGTGTGTGTGTGTGTGTGTGTGTGTGTGCGAGCGAACAG